>JAACNH010000911.1:1215-6215 GCA_019447015.1 Hymenochirus boettgeri | reverse complement strand
ATAGATAGATAGATAGTAGATAGATAGATGAGAAGATAGAAGTCGAGAGATAGATAGAGGAAGATAGATAGTATTAGAACAGAAAACGAGACAGATCGATAGACGATATAGATTAAATAGACAGACAGAGATAGTAGACAGAACAGACAGAGATAGATCGATAGTAGACAGACAGACATATATAGATACGATAGTAGGATAGATAGATAGATAGATAATAGATAGACAGAGATAGATAGATAGATAGATAGATAAATAATCGATAGATAGATACGATAGATAGAAGATGAGATAGATCGATAGATAGATAGATAGACAGAGTATCATAGATAGGATAGATAGACAGAGCTGTGCACCATGCTCACTTCATTATTCAATGATTATTCCTTTCGCATTGATCACTTTTTGGATTTGCTGCCATCAGAGGGCCTCAATTATTTGCACTCTACGGGAACGCGAGAGGACCAGATAGATAGACGATAGATAGACGACAGACAGAGACCGACAGCAGTACAGACAGAAAGACAGACAGACCGAGATCAGGACAGACAGATTAGAAGGATAGATATAGATGTAGATAGATAGATAGATAGATAGATTAGACAGGACAGACAGACAGAAGAAGCCAGGACAGACAGACAGGACAGACGACAGATAGATTAGATAGATAGATAGATAGATAGAGAGAGAGAGAGATAGGATAGATCAGAAGTCGATAGTGGGTAAATAGATAGAGAGAAGGAACAGTCAAGATAGATAGATAGACAGACAGACATGGACAGATAGATAGACAGGAAGACAGAAATAGATAGATAAGATGACAGACAGACAGAATAGCATAGAATAGATTGACAGGACCGACCAGAGATAGATAGATAGATAGGTAGATAGATAGTAAGATAGATGAGACATAGATAGATAGATAGAAGACAGACAGACAGAGGATAGATAGATAGATTGACAGAACCAGGACAGATAGATAATAGGATAGATAGATAGATAGATAGATAGATAGATGAGACAGAGTGTGCACGTGCTCACTTCATTATTCATGATCTTATCCTTTCGCATCTGATCACTTTTTGGATTTGCTGCAATCAGAGAGCCTAAATTATTCGCACTGCTATGGGAACGCGAATAGACAGATAGCTAGAGAGGAGACAGGCAGACAGCAGGACAGGACAGCAGACCGACTAGATAGATAGATAGATAGATAGATAGATCAGATAGATAGACAGAGATAGATAATTAGATAGATAGAGAGACAGAGATAGATAGGATAGACAGACAAGACACGCAGACAGATAAGAAAAGACAGACTAGAGATTAAATGGACAGGACAGAGATAGAAGAACGATAGGACAGAGATAGATAGATGAGAATGAGAGATGATAGACTAAATGACAGACAGATAGATCGGGATAGACAGCCAGAGATAGATAGATAGATAGACAGAGTAGATAGCATAGATAGATAGACAGACAGACAGACAGAAAAAGAATTAGATAGATTAATAGATAGATTGATAGACAGATTAGAAAAGACAGACGAGATAGACAGGACAGACAGTTGATATATAGTAGATAGATAGATAGATAGATAGATAGATAGATAGATAGTAGATAGTAGACAGCAGTGTGCACGTGCTCACTTCAATTATCGATTATTCCTTTTGAATCTGATCCATTTTTGGATTTGGCAGCAATCCGAGAGCCTAATTATTTGCACTGCTACGGGGAACGCGATAGACACAAATAGTAGGACAGGCAGGACAGGCAGACACAGACAGCAGGACAGACTAGATAGATAGATAGATAGATAGATAGATAGATAGATAGATAGATAGCATTAGATAGATAGATAGATAGACAGAGATAGATTAGATAGACAGACAAATCAGACAGATCGATAGACGACGATATAGATAAATAGACCAGAAGAGATAGATAGAGACAGGAAGACAGAGATAGATAGATAGACAGGACAGGACATATATAGATAAAGATAGATAGATAGATAGCACAGACAGAGTCGATAGATAAAGAGATAGATAGATAGAGATAGACAGAGCTTGCACGTGCTCACTTCATTATTCAGATTATTCCTTTCGCATCTGATCACCTTTTGGATTTGCTGCAATCAGAGGGCCTCCAATTATTTGCAATGCTACGGGAGCGGATAATAGATAGATAGATAGACAGACAGACAGACAGGCAGACAGACAGAAGACAGACAGACAGACAGACAGACGATTAGATAGATAGGATAGATAGATAGATAGAAGATAGACAGACAGACAGATAGATGAAGATAGATAGATAGAAGATAGATAGATAGATAGATAGACAGATGATGATAGAGATAGATGATAGATAGATAGATAGAAGATAGATAGATAGATAGATAGATAGAAAGAAGATCAGACAGATCGAATAGGGTAAATGATAGAGAGACAGGGACAGTCAAAGATAGATAGATAGATAGATAGACAGACAGACATCGACAGATAGATAGACAGACAGACAGAAATAGATAGATAGATTGACAGACCGACAGAGATAGATAGATAGATAGATAGATAGACATAGATAGATAGATAGACAGAGACAGAGATAGATAGATAGTAGATGACAGACAGACAGAGATAGATAGATAGATAGATAGACAATGATAGATAGAGATAGAGATAGATAGATAGATAGATAGATAGATAAATAGATAGACAGAGTGTGCACGTGCTCACTTCATATTCATGATTATTCCTTTCGCATTGATCACTTTTTGGATTTGCTGCCAATCAGGAGAGCCTAATTATTTGCATGCTACGGGAACGCGCTAGATAGATAGACAGAAGATAGAAGATAGATAGATAAATAGATGACAGACAAGAGAGAGATAACCAGACAGACAAACAGACGATAGATAGATAGATAGAACAACAGCCTGATAGTGGTAAATAGATAGAGAGACAGAGACAGTACAAGACAGTAAGTAAAGATAGATAGACAAAGATAGATAGATAGATAGACTAGACAGACAGACAGAGAGATAGACAGAACAGATAGTATAGATAGATAGACAGAGATAGATAGACAGACAGACAGACAGACATAGAGAGATAGATAGATAGACAGACGACATAGATAGATAGATAGGACAGGACAGACAGAAGATAGACAGAGATAGATAGATATATTAGAATAGACAGACAGATAGATAGATCAGATAGATAGATAGATAGATCGATAGATAGAGAGATAGGTTAGACAGACTGAGATAGATTGTAGACAGACGGAAGTTTCGATAAAGATTATGAATAAGGAGAGAAAAGTAGAGATGAGAGAGAGAGAGAGAGAGATAGAGACAGAGGATAGAGAGAGAGAGAGAGAGAGGATAGACAGACAGACATATACCTCACTTGTATCTGTATGTCCCCCCATTCGAGGGGCAGGGATCTCTTTCAAAATATGTCAAGGTGCACCTCACTTATTTTATACTGTATATATATATAAGTAAAGCATAAAGATGAAGGCACTCACTATACTGTATATATATATAAGTAAAGCATAAAGATGAAGGCACTCACCGGTCTCATAGAAAGTTAAAACGTAACTTATATTTCAGTCAGTAAGGCGCTATGATATAGCCTATATATACACTTAACCTTTGAAACTTTATTTGTATACATTTTATTTTTCTGTGTAATGGCTTGCATTTATCCCCCCGTTTGTATACTCTGTGCTCATTCATTGCACCTTACTTACAAAAGTTAAGCAGGTTTTGTTTCGAAAAGGCAAAGCCCTCACTCACTCACTCACTCATCACTAACTCATCACTAATTCTCCAACTTGCCGTGGAGGCACACAGCTTAAATTTGGCAGGCTCATTCATTGCACCTTACTTACAAAAGTTAAGCAGGTTTCGTTTCGAAAAGGCAAAGCCCTCACTCAGACAGACAGAGATAGATAGATAGATTGACAGACAGACAGAGATAGATAGATAGATAGATAGATAGATAGATAGATAGACAGAGCTGTGCACGTGCTCACTTCATTATTCATGATTATTCCTTTCGCATCTGATCACTTTTTGGATTTGCTGCAATCAGAGAGCCTAATTATTCGCACTGCTATGGGAACGCGATAGACAGATAGCTAGACAGGCAGACAGGCAGACAGCAAGACAGACAGACAGACAGACTAGATAGATAGATAGATAGATAGATAGATAGATAGATAGACAGAGATAGATAGATAGATAGATAGATAGACAGAGATAGATAGATAGACAGACAAACAGACAGATCGATAGACAGATATAGATAAATAGACAGACAGAGATAAATAGACAGACAGAGATAGATAGATAGATAGACAGAGATAGATAGATATATAGATAGACAGACAGAGATAGATAGATAGATAGACAGCCAGAGATAGATAGATAGATAGACAGAGATAGATAGATAGATAGATAGACAGACAGACAGACAGAAAGAAAGATAGATAGATAGATAGATAGATAGATAGATAGACAGATATAGATAAATAGACAGACAGAGATAGACAGACAGACAGATATATATAGCTAGATAGATAGATAGATAGATAGATAGATAGATAGATAGATAGATAGACAGAGCTGTGCACGTGCTCACTTCATTATTCATGATTATTCCTTTTGCATCTGATCACTTTTTGGATTTGCTGCAATCAGAGAGCCTAATTATTTGCACTGCTACGGGAACGCGATAGACAAATAGATAGACAGGCAGACAGGCAGACAGCAAGACAGACAGACAGACTAGATAGATAGATAGATAGATAGATAGATAGATAGATAGATAGATAGATAGATAGATAGACAGAGATAGATAGATAGACAGACAAACAGACAGATCGATAGACAGATATAGATAAATAGACAGACAGAGATAGATAGACAGACAGACAGAGATAGATAGATAGACAGACAGACATATATAGATAGATAGATAGATA
>JAACNH010000910.1:75137-124300 GCA_019447015.1 Hymenochirus boettgeri | reverse complement strand
AAGTCAAAAGTCAAAGAACAGATAAACCATTAATTATTGAGAATTACCGGTATTAATACATACACTGTAGTTCTGGTTGGTACAGCGATGCTATGTAATATTGAGAATTACTGGTATTAATACATATACTGTAGTTTTGGTTGGTACAGGGATACTAAATAATATTGAGAATTACTGGTATTAATACATATACTGTAGTTATGGTTGGTACAGGGATACTATATAATATTGAGAATTACTGGTATTAATACATATACTGTAGTTCTGGTTGGTACAGGTGGAGTACCAATAATATGAGAAATTACTGGTATTATTACATATTTACAAGTAGTTCAGGTTGGACAGGGGATATACAAAATCTTGAGATTACTGTTATAAACAGATACGTGAGATCCTGGGTTGTACGGGATGATATAAATATGAGAATTACTGGTATAATAACATTATATGACCGTTCTGGTGGGACAGCGATACTATATAAATTGAGAAATTACTGGATTAAATAACATATACTGTAGTTCTGGTTGGTATGGGGTTACTATATAATATGAGATTATGGTATTAACTACAGATAGTACTGCCGTTCTGGTTGGTACAGCTGATGTACTATATATATTGAGAATTACTGGTATTAATACCATATACTGTAGTTCTGCTTGTACAAGGTACTATATAATATTGACAATTAATGTATTAATACCTATACTGTAGTTTCTGGTTGGTACAGCGATAATATATAATATTGAGAATTACTGGTATTAATACATATAATGTAGTTCGGTGGTTTTACAAGGATACTATATAATATTATTGACAATTTACTTGTATAATAAGACATAATTACGTTAGAGTTCATGGTTGGACAGCGGATACATATTAATATTGAGGATACTTTATTAAATAAACACGTAGTTCTGGTTGGTTATGGTGGGATACAAATTATTAAATTACGCTGATATTAGACATAACTGTAGTGTCTGGTGGTACAGGGGACTATATAATATATTGGAATTACTGGTATTAATACATATACTTGTACGTTCATGGTTGGTACAAGTGATACTACGCGTATATAATATTAGAATACTGTATTAATACATCAACTGTAGTTCTGTTGGTATGGGGATTACAAATATAAATTACTGATATTAATACATATTACTGTAAGTTCGGTCGGTACAGGGCTATGATAATATTAAGAATTATGGTATTAAACATAATGTGAGTTCTGGTGGTTGGTACAGGTGACTACTATATAATATTGAGGAATATGGTATTGAATACTATATAGTAGTTTGGTTGGCGGGACGACTGATATAAATTGAGAATTATATGTATAATACATATACATGTAGTTTTGGGTTGACCCAGTTGTACGATTTTGATTGGGGTCAGAAAGAATTCCCTCCCTTTTAAGCTGGGGATTTCTGGATCAAGTTAGGTAGGGTTAACAGAGGCGAGGAGTATAAGGTTAGGACTAAAGGAGTATGTCTCCAATTGCATTTATGTAACAAAATGGTGGTAAAGTATGATGGACTTTTTATCACAACCTCCAATAGCTATTTACTAGTAAACTGTAATAGAATTATGGCCGGGGTTTAGGGTTTATTATATACATTGTTGATTTGATGATTGATTATATCTTTAAGCAATTCCATATTCTATTTTATATCGTATTACTTAAGTGAATTATGGTATATAAAGGTTGACTAGAGGGGAAACGTATGAGCTTTATACAACTTCAATTACTATGTTACTATGTAAGTTAACAGACATTATGGGGTAGGGTATAAAGGTTGGACTAGATGGGACGTATGTCTTTATACAAACCTCCAATACATAGTGTACTATGTAACTGTAAGGACAGATCATATGGGTAGGGAATAAATTTGGGACATGAGGGACGTATGTTCTTTAGACAAGCTCAATACTATGTTACAGTGTAACTGTATTACAGAGACATTATGGGTAGAGTATAAAGTTGGGACTAGATAGATGTATGTCTTTATAACAACCTCCAAACTGATGTACGGTTATTACAGGGACATTATGGGTAGGGTATAAAGGTTGGCCTAGCATAGATGGATGCTCTTTATACCAACCTCCAAACTAATGTTACTGTGAATGTTATACAAACATATGGGATAGGGTATAAGGTTGGACTAGATGTATGTCTTTATACAACCTCCAATACTATGTTACTAGTACTGTTTACAGAACATATGGGTTAGGGTATAAAGGTTGGACTGATGACGTATGTCTGTTATACAACCCTACCAATACTATGTTACTAGTAGAAATGTGTAGACAGGCATTTATGGGTGGGTATAAGGTGTGGACTAGATGGACGTATGTCGTGTATACAACCTTCCAACATGTTACTATGTAACTGTAAGACAGGACATATGGGTTAGGGTATAGGTTGGACTACGATGGACGTATGTCCTTTATCAAACTTCCAATACTTATGTTACTAGTAACTGTGTATACAGGGAATTAGTGGGAGGGTTAAGGTTGGAATAGATGGACGATTTCTTTATTACAAACCTCCAACGTATGGTAGCCTATGTAACTGTAAAGACACGGACATTTATGGTAGGTATAAATTTTTGGAAAACTGATGGAGTATGTCTTTAGACAAACCTCAATACTATGTTACTATGTAACTGTATACAGGACATTCTGGGTAGAGAATAAAGGTTGGACTGAGATGGAGGTAGTCTTTATACACGAAACCTCCAATACTATGTACGGTATACAGACATTAGGGTAGGGTATAAGGTTGGCCTATGGATAGATGGATGTCTTTATACACCTCCAATACATGTTACTATGTAATGTATCCAAAACATTATGGGAGGGTATTATAAAGGTTGGGACTCAGTGTATGTTTTATCAACCTCCAATTAACTATGTTTACTATGTAACTGTAAATACAGACATTATGGGAGGGTATAAAGTTGGACCAGTGACGTATTGTACTTGTAACAACACTCCAAATCACTATGTTTACATGTAACTGTTAACACGGCATGTATGGGGTAGGTTATAAAGGTCTGGAACTAGATGGGACGTATGTTTTAACAACCTCCCAATACTATGGTATATATGGTCAAAAACGTTATAGCAGGACATTATGGGTAGGGTATAAAGGTTGGACTAGATGGACGTATGTCTTTATACAACCTCAATTACTAGGTATACTATGAACTGTTATACAGGCTATGGGTAGGGTAAAAGGTTGGATAGAGGACGTATGTCTTTACTACAACCTCAATACTATGTTACTATGTAACTGGTATACAGGACATTTGGTAGGGTATAAAGGTTGGGACTAGATGGACGTAGTTTCTTAACAACCTCAAGAACTATGTTTACCTATGTAACTGTTATACAGACCAGTTGGGTAGGGTATAAAGGTTGGACTAGATGGACGTATGGCTTTAGGACAACCTCACAATTACTATGTACATGTAACTTTATACAGCCATTATGGGATAGGGTAAAAGTTGGGACTAGATGGAACGTATGTTCTTATATCAACTCCAATACTATGTTTACTATGTAAACTGTTATTACAGACATATGGGTAGGGTTATAAAGGTGGGACTAGATGGAAGTAGTCTTTATACAACCTTCAATACTGATGTTTTACTATGTACTGTTATACAGAACATTGGTGGGTAGGGTATAAAGGGTTGGATAGATGGCCGTATGTCATTTATACAACCTCCAATACTAGTGTTATATGTAACTGTATATTACAACATTATGGGTTAGGGTTAAAGGTTGAACGAGAGGACGTTATAGTCTTATACAACCTCCAATACTAATGTTACTATGTAACTGTTATACAGACATTAGTGGGTAGGGATTATAAAGGTGGACTGATGGACGTATGTCTTTAATACAACCTCAATACTAGGTTACTATCGTAACTGTAAGACAGAATTATGGGTGGGTATAAAGGTTGGGACGTAGATGGACGTATGTATCTTATACAACCTATAAATACTATGTTAACTGTAAAATATTAGACATTATGGTAGGGTATACCAGGTTTTACTGGATGGACACAAGTCTTATACACTAGCACACAGTACAATAGTGGCAGCAAACCAATCAGGTCAAATCATCGAGTCCGCAATCAAACGATATTTTGCTCGACAAATTCCCATACACAAGACGATATTCGGCCCAAATATGGACCGTTCAAAAGAAAAAACGTGTTCATGGGTCAGACCTGCGATCCAATGTGCAGGACCTTTATACTGTCATGTATTCATTCTATTTTTAAATGTATCCCATCTATCTATATATCACCTATCTCTTCTATCATTCTGTCTTTATGATATCTAGCGATATATCTTGTCTTTCTATATGTCTTTTATACATCTACTTGTCCTGTACTGTCTTTTATCTGTTTACCTCTCTCTTTTCCTGTATCGTCTCTTCTATCTGTTACCTCTCTCTCTTCCTTCGGTTTTCTGTTTACCTTCTCTTCCTGACTGTCTTTCTATCGGTGTAAACTCTCTATCTTTCTGTCTGTGTTCATGCTTACCTCTCTTCTTCCTGTATGTTTTATATCTGTTACCCTCTCTCTTTTCTGTCTGTCTTTACTACTTTTACTACTCTCTTTTCGTCTGTCTTTCTATATGTTTACCTCTCTCTCTTCCTCTGTTCTTATCTGTTTACTCCTCGTCTTCCTGTCTGTCTTTCGATCCGTGTTACCTCTCTCTCTTACGTCTGTCTCTTCTATCTGTTACCTCTCTCTGTTCTGTCTGTCTTTCTATCTGGTTTACCTCTCTCTCTTCCGTCGTCTTTCTATCTGTGTACTCTCTCTCTTACTGTTCTGTATTTCTATCTGTTTACCTCTCTCCTTTACTGTCTGTCTCTCTAATCTGTTTACCTCTCTCTTTCCTGTCTGTCTTTCTGTTTACATCTCTTCTTCGGTCTGTTCTTCTTATCCGGTTACCTCTCTCTCTTCATGTATGTCTTTTTCGTTAACTCTCTCTTTTCCGTCTGTCTTTCTCTCTGTTATTACTCTCTTCTGCCTGTCTGTCTTTCGTTTACCTCTCTTATCATGCTGTTTTTACTCTGTTATACTCTCTCTCTTCTCTGTTCGTCTTTTCTTTGTTTACACTACTCTCTTCCTGGTCGGTTCTATCTGTGTACCTCTCTCTCTTCCTGTCTGTCTTTCTGGTTAACTCTCTCTCTTCCTGCTATGTCTTTTCATCGTTTACCTCTCTGTTTCCTGTTGTTTCTATCTGTTGGTAACCTCTCTCTTATCTGTCTTTCTATCATGTTTCCTCTCTCATTTCATGTCTGTTCTTTCTAATGTTTACCTCTCATTTCGTTATTCTTTCTGTTTACCTATATCTTCCTGCTGTCTTTCTATCCGTTTACCTCTCTCTTTCCTGTCTGGTCTTGCTATACTGTTACTCTCTCTCATCCATGTGGTCTTTCTAGCACTGTTTCCTCTCTTCTTTCTTTGTCTTTTATCTATCCGTTTACCTCTCTATTCTCTGTCTGTCTTTTATCTGTTTACCTCTCTTTCTACTGTTATGTTCTTTCTATTCTGTTACCCTCTCTTTCCTGTCGTATTTCTGTTACCTCTCTTCTTCCTGTCACTCTTTCAATAGCGTTATACCTCTGTCTTCTCATTGTCTGTCTTTCTATATGTTTACCTCTCTTTTTCATGTCTGTCTTTCTATCTGTTACCTCTCTCTCTTACTGTCTTTTTCTGTTACATTCTTTCCGGTCTGTTTTTCTGTTTACCTCTCTCTCTGTCTGTCTTTCTATTGGTTAATCATCTCTCATTTTATGTCTGTCTTTCTTGCTTACCATCTCTCCTTTGTCTGTCATTCTATATCTGTTTACCTCTCGTCTCTTTCTGTCTGTCTTTCTATCTATCCGTTTACCTACTCTCTCTTTCTGTATGTCGTTTTCATCTGTTTACCTCTCTTTTTCCGTCTGTCTTTCTATTGTGGTTACCTTCCTCTCTGTTGTCTTCTGTTTTACTCTCTCTCCTGTATATCTTTTCAACCGTTTAACAACTCTCTCTCTTCCTGTCTGTCTTTCTATGTTTACATCTCTCTATTCCTGTTGTCTTTCTATTGGTTTACCTCTCTCTCTTTCGATGTCCTGTCTTTGCATACTCTCTCTCTTCACTGTCTGTATTTCTATTGTTACATCCTCTCTCTTCCATGTCTGTATTTCTATATGTTTATCACTCTCTATCTTAATTCGTCTGTTATGTAACCTCTCTTCTCTGTGTCATGCTTTCTATATGTTTATTCTCTCTCTCTGTATGTCTGTTATGGTTATTTCTCATCATCTTCCTGGTCGGTATGTCAATCTGTTTACCTCAGCTCTTGTCCGTCTGTCTTTATATGTTTATTGCTCTCTTTCCTGTCGTCTTTATATGTTTATTCTCTCTCTTCCTGTCGTATGTCTAGTCTGTTTACTACTCTCTCCGGTCATGTTCTTCTATAGTTATTTCTCTCTCTTACTGTCTGTATGTCTATTATCTATCTAGTCCAGTATCTATCAGTTCCAGTAAAACGACTAGCTGCCAGGGATAACAATGTAATTGTTAGTGACATTACTGAGGGGCCAAAGCCCAAGGTTATTACAACACCCAAGTGCAGTTCAATATTAAAATTGCCATATCTGGACAAGTTAAGCAGGTTTCCACTAAATTGTTTTTTTCTCACAACACACTGCAAGGAAGCCTATATAAAAGGTTTATCAGGGGTTAACGAATGGAAACTACTGTGGGGACTGTGACTGAGATACAATCTGTCTCCTACACCAACTCACCTAAATCGTTTTGGGTCAATTTCTTGTTGATTGTTTCCTTTTTATCCTGGTAGGTGGCACAGATGCACTTGCACCAATCGGGGCATCTGCGGAATACGAAAAGTCCTGCCAAAGAAGAAGTGGTTTAGTTTGTGCAAATTATAATATTTTTTCTATGGTAATTCAAATTCTCCGCTCTTCATCTTAGGGTACCAGACATTACCTTCGGAACAAAGCGAAACATTGTGATGACAGCAGAGGCACCATTTGGTTTAAATGACAAAGACAAAAAATCCTCAGTCAAGTAACGTCCATAATTGTGGGTCATATTCTTTTACATGGGATGGCTATCATGCTTTCTCAGTTGTGTTTCTTTGAAAAGTTTCCTCTAAACCTTGAGAGATCATTAAAGGGGAACTGTAATGGAAAAAAAAATTGTAAAACATCATAGGAAATTCCAAAGGGATCAGAAGGATCCAGCCGCTTTAAACATAAACCGGCTCTCATCCAAGCATGTGGCGTCACTTCACCTGAAAGCAAACGCACATGCTGCACCAAAGGGAGAGGGGCAGTGCAGACCATTTAGGTAAGGTCATCAGGAACGGAAAACAATTTCTGTCCAATTTCTAGATTTATAAAATGTTAAATATAGAAGAGCCAACAAGGGATTATTTTTCCGGTCCCTTTTGTAATCCACAATTCCTCTTTAAACAGGCACTTTGTAGTAACAATGTGTAGGATAAATTTAATGGATTAAATGGTACGGTTTTCCCCTACCATTAAATGATCGTTGGATGCTGACTGGCAAACTGTGGTCTCTAAACAAGTTAGGGTTAACTAACAGCCCTTCATCATGTCTCTAATATGAACCCTAAGGGCACGGACCACACTGCGCACGCAAACACACACAGAATCGCATGCGATTTGTTGGCGTTTTGCATGTGTTTTCTTCATTTGGTATAGGAAACCGCATGTGATTGTGATTAAAAAATGCGGAATTGCAAATCGCATTTGCATGCGCATAATAAATGAAACCCAAAACCAAACTTATTTATGCAAAGTGCCAACAAGATAATTTAACATGAATATCTATTCAAATAAATCAGTAGATGTGTGAATCCAATGGATAACTTCAGTGCTCTACCCTTCACCGCTCGTACCCAGCGGTAAGCGACCACAACTTCAAAAAGGTAGGTAGAAAGGGAGCACCCACACAGCAATCAATACTGCAACAAATTTATTAGCAACATGGTTCGGACCACACAGGGTCCTTTCTCAAGCAGCTTGAGAAAAGGACGTGGGTCGAAACTTGCTAATAAATGTTGCAGATGATTGAACTGAATATAAGGTTTTACTTTAGGAAAAGCAAAGGACTCAGAGCTGTGTGAGTGTCGAATACAGGTTGGTAAAATTTTTACAGTATTATATTTAGATAGTGTTCTATTTAGGAAAAAATTAGGGTGCAAAATATAGATAGGGTGTATATAATATATAGATACCATGTTAGTGGGTGTATATAATATTGATATAGGTGTAATATAATAATAGAGGGTGTAAGATAATATATGTAGGTATATAATATATAGGGATAGGGGTAATAATATATATGGGGTATTAATATATAGATAGGGTGTTTGGTAATATATAATAGGATGTATATATATATAGATAGGGTGTATAGTAATTATAGATGGTGTATATAAATATAGATAGGGGGGCGATATATAATATATAGAATGGGTGTATAAATATATAGGGTGTATATATAATAGATAGGCGTGTATATAATATATGATAGGGTGTTAGATGATTATAGATAGGGTTGATAAATATATAGATAGGGTGCAGATATAATAGATAGGGTGTATTAATATATAGATAGGTATTATAATATATAGATAGGGTTGAATAAATATAGATGGGTTGTAATAATATATAAGATAGGGTTATATAATATAAGATGGGTGATATAATATATAGATAGGGGTATATAATAGATAGGGTATATATATTTAGAGGGGTATATATAAATATAGATAGGATGTTATAAATATATGATAGGGTGTATATAATATATAGATAGGGGTATGGGTATATAATATAGATAGGGTTTATAATAGATAGTGGTGTTATAATATATATGATAGGGTATAAATAGAAGGGTGTAAAATATATGATAGGTGTATATATAGATAGGTGTATAGAATGTATAGATAGGGGTTTTATATCTATGATAGGGGGTTTAATATATAGATAGGGGTGTAATAATATATGGGTTGTTATAGAAATAATAAGATAGGGGTGTATAATATATAGATAGGGTGTATATAATATATAGATAGGGTGTATATTAATATAGATAGGGTATATAATAATAGATGGGTATATTAATATATAGATAGGGTGTTGTAATAATATTAGATAGGGGTGTATAATTATAGATAGGGTGTTTAATATAGATAGGGTGGGTGTATATAATAGATAGGGTGTATAGAATATATAGGATAGGGTGTTTATAATATATAGATAGGGTGTATTATATAATTATAGATAGGGTATATATAATATAGATCGGGGGTATATAATATATAGATAGGGTAGTATATTAAATATAGATAGGGTATATAATATATAGATAGGGTTGTGTATATATATAGATAGGGGGTGTATATATATAGATAGGGTGTATATAATAGATAGGGGTATATAATATATGATAGGGTTGATAAATAGATAGGGTGTTATAATATATAGATAGGGGTGATATAATATAAGATAGGGGTATATAATATATAGATAGGGTGTGGTATAATATATAGATAGGGGTGTATAGAATTATAGGGTGGATATAATATATAGTATAGGGTGTATATATTATATAGGGTGTATATTATAGGGTATATATAATATATAGATAGGGGTGTATATAATTATATAGTGTATATAAATATAGATAGGGATTAGTATATAATATATAGTATTATATTAGGGTGGATATATATATAGATAGGGTTGTATATAATATATAGGGTGTATATAATATATAGATAGGGTGTATATAATAATTATGGTTGTATATAATATATAGATAGGGTGTATATAATAGATAGGGTGATATAATATATAGAAGGGGGTATATAAAATAGAAGGGTGTTATAATATAATAGGGGGTATATAATATATAGATAGGGTGTAGATAAATATAGGGTAGTATATAAAAGATAGGGTTGTATATAATATTAGATAGGGTGTATATAATATATAGATAGGGTGTATAATAATATATAGGGTTGTATATAATGTAGAGATGGGGGATATAATCTATAGGGTGTATAATAGGGTATATATAAATATAGATAGGGTGTTATAATATATGGGGTATTATTAATAGATAGGGTTTGTATACAATATATGGGTGTATATTATAGGGTAATATATATATTAGGAATAGGGTGTATATAATATATAGGTGTATATAATATATAGATACGGGTTTTATATAATATGTGTGGTGATATACTATAAGATAGGGGTGATATAATATATAGGGTGTATTATTAATATATAATGAGGGGTATATAATATATAGATAGGGTGAGATAATATAGATAGGGGTAATATATAATATATAGATAGGGTGTATATAATAATATAGGGTGTATATAATAAAATAGATAGGTGTAGATTAATATATAGATAGGGGTATATAATATATAGATAGGGTGTATATAATATATAGGATAGGGTGCATATAATATATAGATAGGGTGCATATAATAGATAGGGTGTATATAAGATATAGATAGGGTTATATAATATATAGATAGGGTGTATAAATATAGACGGGGGTTATATAATAATAGATAGGGTATAATAATATATAGAGGGTTGTAATAAATAGATAAGGATGGGTCGTATATACATAGGATAGGGTGTATATATAATATATCGATAGGGTATATATACATATATAATATGGGTATATAATATATAGATTAGGGTGTATATAATATATAGATAGGGGGGATATTATAATCTAGATAGGGTGTAATATAGTTGTATATAAGTAGATAGGGTTGATATTTAATATATAGATAGGGGTTGTATATAAATATAGATAGGGGGTATATGAATAGAGATAGGGTGTAGAGAATTGTATAGATAGGGGTGTGTTTATAATATATGATAGGGTGGTTATATATATAGATAGGGTGTATATAATGATAGGGGGTGTAGAGAATATATAGATAGGGGTGTATAAAATATAGGATAGGGTGTATTAATATATAGATAGGGTGTGGATATAATATATAGATAAGGGTGTATATTTATATAAGATAGGGTGATATAATAATAGATAGGTATATATAATATATAGATAGGGTATATAATATATAGATGGGTGTATCAGTATTATAGTAGTAGGGGGGTGTAGAATTATAGATAGGGGTTTAAAAAATATAGATAGGGTGGTAATATATAGATAGGGACTGTTATAATATATAGATAGGGTATTATAGTAATCTATTAGTGGGTATTATAATATATAGATAGGGTATATAATATATAGATAGGGTATATAATTATATAATGATAGGTGTTTTTTTGGTATAATATATAGATAGGGTATTAATAGATAGGGTGTATATTAATATATAGATAGGGTGTATATATAGTAGGTGATATACGATATAGATAGGGTGTGTAGTATATATATAGTAGGGTGTAATAAATATAGATAGGTGTGTATAATATATAGATAGGTTTTTGTATTATAATCATATAGGGTGTATATAATATATAGTAGGGTGTATAATATATAGGGTGATATTAATAGGGGTATATATAATATATAGATAGGGTGTATATAATATATAGGGTGTATTAATATTTAGATAGGGTGTATATACTATATAGGGTGTATATAATATATAGATAGGGGGTAATTATAATATATAGATAGGGGGTATATAATATATAGGGTGTATAATATATAGATAGGGGTGTATGATAATATATAGGGTGTATATAATATATAGATAGGGGGTATATAATATATAGGGTGATATAATATATAGATGGGTGTATATAATAGATAGGGTGTATAAATATATAGGGTGTATATAATATATAGATAGGGTGTATAGAATATATGGTGTATATAATATATAGATAGGTGTATATAATATAGTAGGTGTATTAGATATAGATAGGGGTATATAATATAGATAGGGTGTATATAATATATAGATAGGGGGTATATAATATATAGATGGGTATGTATATAATATATAGGGTGTGATAATAAATAGATAGGGTTGTTGTATATAATATATAGATAGGGTGTTGTATATAATATATGAGATAGGGTGCATATAATATATAGATAGGGTGTGATATATATAGATAGGGTGTATATAATATATAGATAGGGATTATTATAATATATAGATAGGGTGTATTATAATATATAGATAGGGTTGATATAATATATAGATAGGGGTATATATTAATATATAGATAGGGTGTATATAATATTATAAGATAGGGTGTATATAATATAGATAGGGGGTATTAAATATATAGGATAGGGGTATATATAAGTATAGAAGCTATATGATGTAATATGTAATATATAGATGGGTGTAATAATTATAATTAGGGTAGTATGATATATATACGATAGGGGGGTATATAATAATAGATAGGGGGGTATATAAATATATAGGGTTGTATTAATATATAGGATAGGGTAGTATATATATATTATAAGGGTGGTGATAAGTATATCAGGGTGTAAATATGATAGGGGGTAATTATATATAGGTGTATAATATATGGGTAGTATATAATATATAGATAGGGGGTTATAATATATAGATAGGGTTGTTATAATATAAGGGTGATACTATGAATATATGATAGGGTGTATATAATATATAGATAGGGGGATATAATATATAGATAGGGGGGTATAAGATTAGGGTGTTGGGGGTTATATAATATATAGTAGGGTGTTTGTATATATATTATAGGGTGTATATTAATATATAGATAGGGGTATAATAATATAGATATAGGGTGTATATAATATATAGGGTGTATATACATATATAGATAGGGGGTATATAATATATAGATAGGGGGTATATAATCATAGAAGGTGTTGTATATAATATATAGGGTGTATATAATATATAGATAGGGTGTATATAATATATAGGGTGTATATAATATATAGATAGGGGGTATATAATATATAGATAGGGTGTATATAATATATAGGGTGTATATAATATATAGATAGGGGTATATAATATATAGATAGGGGGTATATAATATATAGATAGGGTGTATATAATATATAGGGTGTATATAATAAATAGATAGGGGTATATAATATATAGATAGGGTGTATATAATATATAGGGTGTATATAATATATAGATAGGGGGTATAAAATACCTAGATAGGGGGTATATAATATATAGGGAGTATATAATATATACATAGGGTGTATATAATATATAGATAGGGTATATAATATATAGATAGGGGGTTTATAATATATGTAAGGGAATTCTGCTGTCCATTTAAAGGGCAACGAAAGCCTCAAAACAATACAGAATCATAAGGCAGTTGTGGCCCTATTTTCTATCCTCAGATTATACTCGAGTCAATCACTTTTACTCCTTTTTAAAGGTAAAAGTTGGTGTCTCGGTTTATACTCGGGTTGGTTTATGCTCGAGTATATACGGTAGGGTGTATATAATATATAGATAGGGTGTATACAATATATAGGGTGTATATAATATATAGATAGGGTATGTATAATATATGTATAATATATAGATAGGGTATGTATACTATATAGATAGGGTATATATAATATATAGATAGGCATATATCCCTTATATTATATAAATATATTTATATCTCCATAGGAGATTGCATTGAGTTTTTAGCAGCTACCAATGTGGTGGGGGGTATAGGTTATTACACATAGGAAAGGTATATATGTATGTGTGTACTATCTCACTCTTACCATTTAAATGACCATCAGTAAATGTATATACAATTTAGCACTAAATTATATTAGGTACAACACAAAATATACAAAATACATAAACTTAATTACAGAGCTGAGATCCCTAATTTAAAATGGAATGGTTAAATGGCAGCTTAAACCACACCCCTGTTTCTGCTCCATGTGAAAGGAAGTATTATCTAAAAAAAGTTTTCTGTCTGCTTCACAGGATATGACGTGTATTGTAATGGTCATATACCATATGCTACCCATAATCCTTCCATAACGCAGTGATCTGGTACACATTGGTGGCAGTGGTGCTGGTAATACCATTTATTCTCCCTGTTTTCTCTGTATATTTGTTCTCTGTATTAAGCTATGGAGGCTGCTACTGATAATATTGATTTAAATCCTCCTGTCCTTGTACCTGCAGATGTAATGTCCCAATTAGACTCAGTAGCTCTACCAGGCCCAATTGCCAAATCTATTTTTAAACCTGATCCATTTGATGGGGTAACTAGGGAGTGGACTGATTGGCTAGAACAATTTGAATTGGCAGCCACTATTAATGGTTGGGATGAACGTGCTCGCTTGCAAGTCCTTAGCCTTTTGCTTAGTGGTAAAGCCAGGCAGATATACCAAGGATTTACTGTGATACTGAAATAAAAAGCAGTTATCACTTATTAAAAATTACTCTGAAGTATATAAAGGATACATGCATTTCTTTAGGTAAACTGGGAATGAGAAATGTTTGTTTATACGTTAGATTATTAGGGCAATGCTATTATAATAACACCATGCTGTGAGGTACCTTTGTTAGAATATATGAGGTACCATCACCACTTGCCGTGGTGAATACTAATAAGTATTAACCTAGCATGTTTAGTTTCAACCACACAGTGTGGCAGGATTGCCTGGGTCTACTCTCAGACCTGCAGGATTATCCTATTTGGTTCCTTTGGAAGCTGGTGACTGATTTACAGTTTAAAAAATACCTGTGTAAAGATTCTATATCCACACATAGCAAAACATACACACAATTTCCATTGTGCACCAACAGGCACAATTTTGCTAGTATAATATATAGATAGGGTATATAATATACAGATAGGGTGTATATAATATGTAGATAGGGTGTATATAATATATAGATATGATATATATTTTTTATATACACCCTATCTATATATTATATAGGGTGTATATATTATATTATGGTGTATATAATATATAGATAGGGTGTATATAATATATAGGGTGTATATAATATATAGATAGGTGTATATAATATAATAGATAGGGTGTATATAATATATAGATAGGGTGTATATAATAAATAGATAGGGGGTATATAATATATAGATAGGGTGTATATAATAGATAGATAGGGTGCATATAATATATAGATAGGGTGTATATAATAGATAGGGTGCATATAATATATAGATAGGGTGTATATAATATATAGATAGGATATATAATATATAGATAGGGTGTATATAATATATAGATAGGGTGTATATAATATATAGATAGGGTTTATATAATAGATAGGGTGAATATAATAGATAGGGTGAATATAATATATAGATAGGGTGTATATAATATATAGATAGGGTATATAATACCGTATATACTCGAGTATAAGTCGAGGTACCCATTTTTACCTCAAAAATGAGTAAAACCAATTGACTCGAGTATAAGTCGAGGGTAGAGTAGTAGAAGGGAGTGGAAGTAGGGAGTAGAAACATCTGGAGTGGAACTGCACACACTAACCCCAAAACACACTACCCTGTCCCACACACTAACCCCAAAAAACACACTACCCTGTCCCTGACTCCTTACTCTCCCCTCCAGCCCCAGGAATAAAACCTATTTCCCTGCACCCATCTTCTCACCCTGCCACTACACCACAGTACACTACACTACTCCCTGCACCCATCTTCTCACCCTGCCACTACACTACACTACTACAGTACACTATACCTACTCCCCTGCACCCATCTTCTCACCTGCCCTACCTACACTACTACAGTACACTACACTACTCCCGGACTCCCTGCACCCATCTTCGAGCATACACGTACTACTAATGCTTCAACCTACCTTTGCAGAGAGTCCGGCCCCGACATCCAAGCACTTTATGAGAATCGGCTGCCGCAATCCACTATGTCGCATCCACTGAACTCAACTCCGCCGGTCTAATATCCCGCGCCAGAGTCTTGGCGTCAGGTGGATGTGACCATCAGTGGAAGCGGTAAGTGACTGACCTGAGTACTACTCGAGTATCAGTCGATAGGGTGTAATCTAATATATAGATAGGGTATAAGATAAATATAGGGAGATACGGTGTATATAATATATGGGTGGTAGATATCTATAGTTTGTATACTAATATATGGGTGTATATAATATATAGATAGGGTGTTACTCTTCTCCTTCGTTTCTCTCCTCCTCGGGTGCCTCTCCTCGCTCCGGGTGCCTCCTCCTCGCTGGGTGCCTCTCTCTCTCGCTCTGGTGTCTCTCCTCTCTCGCTCGGGTCTCTCATCCTCGCTAGGGTGTTCATACTCCGCCTCTGCTCGGCTCTCTCTCCTCTCTTCGCTCGGGTGTCACTCTCTCCTCGCTCGGGTGTCTCTTCCTCTCTCGCTCGGCTCTCTCATCTCTCGCTTCGGGTGTCTCTCCTCCTCATCGCTCGGGTGCCTCTCCTTCTCTCGCTCAGGGTCTGTCTATCCTCTCTCGGGTCTCCTCTCTCTCGGCGTGTCTCCCCCCTCTCGCTCGGGGTCTATTACTCTCTGCTCGGCATCTCCTCTTCGCTAGGCTCCTCTCCTCTTCGCTCGGCTCTCCTACTCTCCCGCTCGGGGGATCTCATCTCTCTCGCTCGGCTCTCTCCTCTCTCTCTCTGGGTGTACGCCCTCATCTCGCATCGGTGTATACTACTATATAGATAGGGTGCTATAATCAGACTGGGTGTATAAACTATGCTAGGATCGGTGTGCTATATATAGATAGGGATATATAATACTAATGACGGGTATTCTAATCTATCGATAGGTGTGTATCTAATATATCAACCTAGTACCATTCAGTATGATGTATATAATATATCAGATAGGGGCTGTATTATAATATAGTAGGTATTATATATTGGGGGTATATTTCTGAGTAGTGTATTAAAGATAGGGTGCTATACTAATAATGAGTAGTATTATCGATGAAGTGTATATAATATATAGATAGGTGTATATAATAGATTAGGGTGTATAGAATGTATAGATCAGGTCGTATACTAATATATAGATAGGGTGGTTAATATTAGATAGGGTGTATATAATAGATAGATAGGGTATATATAATATATAGTAGGGTATTATATATTAGATAGGGTTTATATATGTAGGGTGTATATAATATAATATTGTGTAATATATATATGATAGGGTGTGTAATTATATAGGGTGGTTAATATATAGATAGGGTGTATATAATAGAATAGGGTGTGTATAATAGTATATATAAGGTTGTATAATACTATCAGATAGGTATATATATATAGATGGGGTATATATCATATATGATAGGGTGGTGATATATATATAGATAGGGTTGTGTATAACATATGATAGGGTGTTGTAGAATATATAGATATAGTTTGTATAATATATAGATAGGGTGTATATAATAGATAGGGTGTAATAATATATAGTAAGAGGGTAGTAATAGATAGGGTGTATATAATATATAGATAGGGTAAATAATATAGATAGGGTGTATAATATATATAGATATAGTGTATATATATATAGATAGGTGTGTATAATATAAGATAGGTGTGTGTATATATATATAGATAGGGTGTATATAATAGTAATAGGGTGTATATAATATATAGATAGGGTGTATTATTAATGATAGGGTCTGTGTATATAATAGTAGGGTGTATATAATAGATAGGGTGTAATTACATAGATAGGTGTATAGAATGGTGTATTAAAGATATAGTGGTATATATAGATAGGGTGTATATTAATGAGTGTGTGTATATAATGATAGAGGGTGTATATAATAGATAGTGGTGTAATATAATATCTAGTATAGGGTGTATATGAGATAGGGTGTAATAATATATAGATAGTGGTGTATATAAAGAAGTTTATATACATATAGATAAGGGTGTTACTAATAGATGGTAGAATATAAAGATAGGGTGTGTATAATATTACCGTATCTACTCGAGGTATAAACCGAGGTTTTCAGGCTTTAAAAAAAGCCTCTATAAAATCTTACCTCGGTTTTATACTCCGAGTCAGCCTATCTCCTACCTGTTCCGCCGGCCTGCGCGATCTAGCATCCTGCTCCACCAGCTCTGCGACATTCCGGAATGATGTCACTACTAACCCGGGCCGCCTGAAGTGAGAGGCCCGCGGTAGTCGTCATTCATCACGGATGCGCAGAAGCGTGTGGATTGTAGAGGAATGCGGATACGCGCGGCCGGCGGACAGAGTTAGAGAAACTTTTACTTTCACAGGGAAGTTGGCAAATACTTACAAAAAAGTACAACCTTTTAGATGTTTGAACTACAAACTCCCATGATGCTTTTTGCTGGGAGTTTTGTTTTCAAACTCTTAGTGTCAAATACTTGCAATAGGGTAATCCTCCTATTTTGGTGCATGTCGCACAATAAGAAGGTTTTACTTTATTTGTAAGTATTTGCAACTAAGATGTTTGAAAACTACAACGCCAGCAATAAGTCATGCTGGGAGTTTGTAGTTTCCAAACATCTTAGTAGGCAATACTACCTACCCTCGGATTTTATACTCGAGTGCAATGTGGTTTCTCGTCTTTTTTACCTGAAAATTAGGTACCTCGTTTATACTCGGTCCGAGTGTTTATACTCGAGTATTACGGTAGAGTGATTAATAGGAGGGTGTATATACTATATAGATGTATAAATAGATGGGTGTTAATAATATGGTATATAAGGATAGGGTGTATATATATAAGATAGGGTGTATATAAAGATAGGGTATAAATATAGTAGGTAAACTAGAAGGTGTATAATTAATGGTTGTGTTACATATAGATAGGGTGTTTTATTAGGTTTATAAGATGTGTAAATAGATAGGTACTACTAATCTAGATAGGGTGTACTCCATCGTGGGTGTATATAATATATAGATACGGGTGTATACATCAGATAGGGGTAATAACATATATAGATAGGGTTGTGTATATACATATAGATGCCGTGTATATAATAATAGACAGGGTGTATATAATAGATAGTGTGTATCTAATCATGTCTAGATCGGTGCGCTCATCTACATCGCTAGGGTGTATATCTAGATATGGGTGTATATCCTATCTCAGCTAGGGTGTCCTATTATAGCTAAGGGTGCGTACTATCCTCTAATAGATAGGGTGTATATATCGCATCGGGTTGTATCTCCTCTATCGCCTCGGGTGTCTCTCCTCGCTCGGGTGTCCTCCTCTCTATACTTCGGGTGTCTATCCTCTCTCTATCTGGGTGTGTCTCCTCTCTCGCTCCGGGTGTTCGCCTCTTGCTCGGGTGTCGCTCCTCTCTCGCTCGTGGTCTTCCTCGCTCGGTGTCTATCATATGATCGCGGTGTCTCTCCTCTATCGGGTGTCTACCTCTCTCCTGGTGGCTCTCCGCGCTCGGCGTGTCTCTCCTCCGCTCGCGGTGTCTCTCCCCTCGCTCGCTCCGGTTCTCTCCGCGCTCGGGTGCTCTCCTCTCTAGTCGGGTGTCTCCTCCTGCTCGGTGTCTCTACTCTACTCGCTCGGGTGTCTCTCCGCTCTCGATAGGGTGTGTATAATCTATACCCGTATATACGCGTGTCTACCGCGTTTTCTTTCAGCGCTTTCAAAAAAAGCCTGAAATCTTACCCCTCGGTTTATAACCGGTCCGCCGATAGGGTGTTCATCCTAGATCGGGTGTAATAACTCTAGGGTGTCATTCTATATCGTGATAGGTTATATAATAGACTAGAGTGTATAAACTATATAGATAGGCATGTAATCTCCTCGCTCGTCATCGGGTGTCTCTCCTCTCTCATCCGGGGTATTAAATCCTCCTCGCTCGGGTGTCTTCTCGCTCGGGTGTCTCTCCTCTCTCGCATCGGTTTTCCTCTCCTCTCTCTTCCGGATCTTCCCTCTATCGCTCGGGGGTCTCTCCTCGATCGGGTGTATCTCCTCTCTCGCTCTGGTGTCTCTCCTCTCTCCTCCCGGGTGTCTCTCCTCTCGCTCGGGTCTCTCTTCTCTTCGCCGGGTGTCTCTCCTCTCTCGCCTCGGGTGTCCTCCTCCTCTATCGGGTGTCTCTCGCGCTCCTCCTTATCCCTTCTCCGGCTGTCTCTCCTCTTCGCTCGCTGTCGCTCCTCTCCTCCTCGGCTCTCTCCTCTTCCGCTCGGGTGTCTCTCACTATCTCGCGCGGTTGTTCTATCCTCCTCTCGCCTCGGCGCTCCTCCGCTCCGCTCGCTCGTAGTGTGTCCTCTCTCTCGCTCAGGTTGTGTCTCCCTCGCTAGCTCGGTGTTGTGTCTCCTATATCTCTCGCGTGTGTCTCCTCTCTTCGCTCTGTGTGTCTCCTCTCCTCGCTCGGGTGTACCCTCTCTCGCTCGGGTGTCCATCTCATCTCTCGCTCGGGTGTCTCTCCTGCTAGGTGTCTCTCCTCTCTCGCTCAGGGTTCGCTCTCTCTCGCTCGGGATGTCTCTCCTAGCTCGGTTGGTCGCTCCTATCGCGCTCGGCTTCTCTCTCGCTAGCTGGCTCTCTCCTATCTCGCTCGGGTGTGTCTCTCCGCCTCGCTCGGCTGTCTCCTCCGTCTACGCGCTCCGGCCTCTTATCTTCTCGCTCGGGTGTCTCTCTCTCATCGCTCGGGGTGTGTCTCCTCTCTCGCTGGAGTATGTCTCCTCTCTCGCTCGGGTGTGTCTCGCTCTCCGCTCCGGTGTGGCTCCTCTCTCGCTCCGGGTGTGTCTCCTCTCATCGCTCCCGGGTTTGTTCCTCTCTCGCTAGGGATGATCTCTACCTTCGCGCTCGGCTTGTCTTCCTCTTACGCTGGGTGTGTCTCCCTCCTCTCGCCTCGGGTGTGTCCACTCTCCTCTCTCGCTCGGGTGTGTATCCTCCTACCCGCTAGGGTGTACTCTCCTCTCTCTCTCGGCTCTCTCCTCTCTCGCTCGGGTGTCTCTCCCCTCTCCCCTGCTACTTCTACCCCTCTCTTCTCTTCTCTCCCTCTCTCCCTTCGCTCTTCCGCTCGGGTGTCTCTACCTCTCTACGCTCGCTCTCTCCTCTCTCGTCGGCTTTACCTCTCCCTCTCTCGCCTCGGGCTGTTCCTCTACTCTCCTCTCTCTGGTGTTCCTCACTCTCTCGATCGGGTGTCTATCATCTCTCAGCATAGGCTCTCTCCTCTCTCGCTCGGGTGTCTCTCTCTCTCGCTCGGGTGGTCCCCCTCTCCCGCCCTGGGGGTCCTCTCCTCTCTCGCTCGGGTTGTCTCTCCCTATCCTCGCTCGGGTGTCCTCTCCTATCTAGCTCGGGGGGTCTCTCCTCTCTCGCTCGGGTGTCTCATCCTCCCTCGGGTGTCTATCCCTCTCCTCGCTACGGGTGTCTATCCTCTCTCGCTCGGTGTCTATAACTCTCAGCTCAGGGTGTCTCCCTCTCTCGCCCGGGTTCTCTTCCTCTCTCGCTCGGGTTGGCCTCTCCTCCTCTCGATCGGCTCTCTACTCTCTAGCCTCGGGTGTCTCTCTCTCTCGCTCGCTCTTCTCATTCTCGCTCGGGTGTTTCTCCTCCTCGCACTCGGGTGTAATCATATCTACGATAGGGTGTATATCATATATCGATAGGGGGTATATACTATTCGCTAGGGTGTAATATAAAGATAGGGTGTTACTATAATCTATCCACTAAAAGTCCTGCCAGGAGTGCCCCCCTCGGCTACAACGTTCAATCCACTTGTATTTCTTAGGGGCTCGAACTACCCGCCCGGAGACGGGGGTTGGCCCCCCGCAACGGTGTGTTGTATTTGGGCTGGTATGTCCGCGCACCTACTCAATACACTTTGATTTGACAACGTTATTCCGGTTTGCCGCCGGCATCCTTTCATTTGCTTATTGAAAACTTACCTCCTGTGGCAACAGGCCTTAGGGGGGAGCACCTCCTTACATCTACCTGTTTTTGGTGATCCCCACTTTTGCTGACCTTTGGATGTTATATATATAGATAGGGTGTATATAATATATAGATAGGGGGTATATAATAGATAGGGTGGAATCTACTGATATGGTGAATATACGAATATATAGATAGTGTTGTATATCAATATTAGATAAGGGTTTAGTATATACTATCGATAGTGTGAATATATATAGATTAGCGGGTAATTAATATATAGATAGGTATATACTATATCGATAGGGTGTATCTAATATATAGATAGGGTGTAATATCATTATAGATAGGGGTATATAATATTAGATAGGGGGTATATAATAGAATAGAGGTGTATATAATAATGGGTGGAATATAACCGTAATATATAATAGGGTGTATAAATATATTAGATAGGGTGTACTATCATCTATATCTGGGTGTATATCATATTGATCGGGGGTCTACTCTAGATAGGTTGTATTCCTATAAATCGATAGGTGAATATACCGTACTATACATAGCATAGGGTGTATAAATCTATAGATGGGTGTACTATAATAGATAGGGTGTATTCCTCTATAGATAGGGTTGTATAATAATATATGATAGGGTGTCATACTCGTTAACTCGATAGATGGGTCTCTCTAATCTCTCGCTCGGGTTGTCTCTACTCTCTCTCGCTCGGGTGTCTCTCCTCTCTGCTAGGGTGTATCTCCTCTCTCTCCTACGGGTGTTCCTCTCCTCTCTCCGCTCCGGGGTGTCTCTCCTTCTAGCTCGGGGGTCTCTCCTCGCTCGGGTAGTCTCTCATAGCTCGGGTGCCCTCCCGTCCTCTCTCGATCGGGTTCTCTCCTCTCTCGCAATCGGGTGTCTCATCCATCCCTCGGGTGTATCTCCACTCTTCTTTTCGCTCGGCGGTCCTCTCCGCTCCTCGCTCCGGGGGTCTCCTCCTCTCTCGCTCCGGGTGTTCTCTGTTACTCGTCGGCGCTCTGTCCTCTCCTCGCTCGGGTGACTCTTCCGTCATCTAATCGATCGGTGGTCTCTCCTATCACTCTCGGGTGTCGCTACTTACGCTCGGTGTCTCCTCCTCTCTCGACTCGAGGGTGTTCTCTCCCTCCTCTCGCTCGGGGTTCTCTCCTCTTCGCTCGGGTGTCTCTCCTCCCTCTCTCGCTTTCGGGGGTCTCTCCCTCGCGCGGGTATATCCCGCGCTCGGAGTTGCCTCTCCGTCCTCTTCTCGCTCGGGTGTCCTCGCATCTCTCGCTAGGGTGTCTCTCCTATCTCTCCTCGGGTGTCTCTCCTCTCTCGCTCGGGTTGTCTCCTTCTCGCTGGGTGTCTACTCCTCTCTCGCATCGGGTGTCTCTCCTCTCTCGTTCGTGGTCTTCCATATCATGATAGGGGGTTCTCAATCTATAGATAGGGTGTATATAATATATAGATATGGTGTACATAATCTATATCCTCGAGGTGTCTATCCTCTCTAGATAGGGTGTATATAATATCTCTTCTCTGCTGTCATATATCATAATCCCTAGGGTAAGCTCTTCATCTCTGACTGCTCGGCTCTCTAATAGATCTTCTCGTGGTGTCTCTCCTCTCTCGATCGGGTGTCTCTCCTCTCTCGCTCGGGTGTGTCTCTCTACCGCTCTGGTGTCCTCCTCGCTCGCTCGGGTTGTCTCTCCGTCTCTATCGCTCGTGTCTTCTCTCCTCTCTAGCTTGTGGTCTCTCCTCTCTCGCTCGGGTGTCTCTCCTGCTCTCGACTCTGGTTCGCTCTCTCTCGCTCGCGATGTTCTATACCTCTCTCGCTCATGAGTGTGTCTACCTCCTCTCGCTCGGGTAGTCTCTCATCTCTCGCTCCGGGGTGTCTCTCCTCTCTAGCTCGTGTGTGTCTTCCTCCAGAATCGGGCGGTCTCTCCTCTCTCGCTCCGGGTTGTCCCTCTCCTCGCTCGCTCCGGTTTGTCTCTCCGCTCTCGCATCCGGGGGTCCTCTCCTCTCTCCGCTCGTGTCTCGCCTCTCTCGCTCGTGGGTCCCCTTCTCCTCTCTTAGCTCGGGTGTGTCTCCTCTCTCGCTCCGGGTGTCTCTCCTCTATCCGCTATGGGGTGTCTCTCATCTCACCGCGCTCGAGCGTTCTCTCCCTACCTCGGCTCGGGTGTCTCTCTCTCTCGCTCGGGTCGTCCATCTCCTCTATCGCCTCGGGGTTTTCATCCCTCGCTGGTGTTCTCCTATCTGGCTCTGGGGTTCTCTCCCTCTCGCTCATGGTGTCGCACTCTCTCGAATTCGGGTGTCTCTCCGTCCGCGCTCGGGTGGTCCTCTCCTTCTCTCGCTCGGGGGTCTCTCCTCTCTCGCCTCGGTGTCTCCTTCCTCTCTCGCTCGGGGGTCTTCCTCTCTCGAATCGGGTTCTCTCTTCTCTCCGCTCGGCGTGTCCTCTCCTCTCTCGCTCCGGGAGGTCTCGCTCCTCTCCCGCGGTGGTCTAGGCTCTCTCGCTCGGAGTGTCTCTCCTCTCCTCGATCGGGGGTCCTCCTCTCTCGCTCCGGGGGTCTCATCCTCTCCTCGCTCGGGTGTCTCTCCTCTCTCCTGGGTGTCTCTCCTCTCCTTCGCTCGGGTCCTCCTCTCTCGCTCGTTCTCTCTCACTCTCTCGGGTGTCTCTGCTTCTTCTCGCTCGCGGTGTCTCTCCGCTATCGCTCGGTGTCTCTCTCCTCTCTCGGTGTCTCTCCCTCCTCTCGCTCGGTGTCCTCTCTCTCTCTGCTCGGGGGGTCTCTCCTCTCTCGCTCGCGGTGTCTCTCCTCTTCTCGCTCGGGTGTCTCTCCATCTCTCTCTCGGTGTCTACTCCTCTCTCGCCCGGGTCTCTCCTCTCTCGCTCGGGTCTCTGCTCCTCTCTGGGTGTCTCTCTCTCTCGCTCGGGTTTCTCTCCGCTCTCGCTCGTGGTCCTACTCCTCTCTCGCTCGGATCTCTCTCCTTCGCTTGGTCCTCGCCATCTCTCGCTCGGGGGTCTCTGCTTTCCCTCGGGGTCCTCCTCTCTCAGCTACGGGGGCTCTCCATCCTCTCTCCTCGGGGTGTCTCTCTCTCCTTCGCTCTGGTGTATCTCCTCCGCTCGCTCGGGTGTCTCTCCTCAGCTCGCTCGGGTTTCTCCTCCTCTCTCCGCTCGGGGGTCTCCTCTCCTCCTCGGGTGTCATATCCGCTCTCGCTCGGGTGGTCGTTCCTTCTCGCTCGGGTGTCTCGCCTGTACTCGCTGGGTGTCTCTCCTCCTCTCTCGCTCGGTGGTCTCTCCTCTCTCGCTCGGGTGTCTCTCCTCTCTCGCCCGCGCTCGCTCCACAATCATCGTTTCCACCGTCTCATTGTCATATCGCTCCCGCACCAGCACCGCCATGTAACAGTATCACACATACCCCCAGGACTCTCCCGGTATCGCCAGAGTTTCACAGACCTGGTGACTAGCACCAGATTACAGAGATCCCGCTGTCACAGATGTAGCCACCCCACCAACTCCGTCCCTCTTCCTGAGAAACCCCAACACCTTCCGCCTCCCTCAAGTAGCAGGATTGTGGCATCTCGTTCCTGTGGCTTCAGTACGGTAAGTGGAATTAGCAAGTTATATTGACTTCCTGTTACAGGAGGACGTGGGTGGATCTGGACTGGGCTGTACTGGAGGGACCTGTCTGGAAGGAATTTGACTGGCTGTACTGAGAGGGACTGGCTGGACGGGAATGACTGGGGTCTGTACTGGGGAGGGACTGACTGGGCTGTACCTGAAAGGGAATGGACTGGGCTGTAGCTGGGAGGGAATTGACTGGGCTGGTACTGGGGAGGGAATGGACTGCGCTGTATTCGGGGGCGCTGGTACTTGGGCTGTACTGAAACAGGGAATGGACTGGGCTGTACTGGGAGGGTGATGGACCTGGCCTGTACTTGTTAGGGAATGTGGACTGGGCTGTACTGGCGGGAATGGACTGCCTGTACTGTGGGAGGGACGGACTGTCCTGTACTGACCAGGAGGAATGGCTGGACTGTACTGGAGGGAATGGACTGGGCTGTACTAGGAGGGAATGACTGCGCTGTACTGGGAGGGCTGACTGGGCTGTAAGAAAAGGGAATGGAGCTGGGCTGAGCTGTATGGACTCGGACTGGGCGTCACTGGGGAGGGACGGACTGGGCTTCCTGGAGGGGAATGGACTGGGCTGTACTGAGAGGGAATGGACTGGGCTGTGCTGGGAGGATATGGACTGGGCTGTATACTGGGAGGGACTGGACTGTGCTGTTACTGAAGGGAATGGACTGTGGCTGTGCGGCAGGGAATGGCTGGGCTGTACTGGGGGGGACTGTACTGAGGCTGTACGGGAGAAGGGAATGGACTGGTCTGTACTGAGATGGGACTGGACTGCTGTTGTACTGTGATGGAATGGACTGGGCCTGTACTGGGATGAAATGGACTCGGCTGTGTCTGGGAGGGAATGATCCCCATCGGGAGCTGTACTGGGAGGGATGGCACTGGGCCTGTACTGGGAGGGAATTGTGACTGACTGCTGTACATGAATGGGATAGACTGGGCTTTACTGAGAGGGATAGCAATACGAGGGCTGTACTGAGAGGGGATAGACTGGGCTGTACTGGGAGGGAATGGACTGGGCTGTACTAAGAGGGAATGGACTGGGCTGTACTGGGATGAAATGGACTGGGCTGTACTGAGAGGGACTGGACTGGGCTGTACTGGGAGGAAATAGACTGGGCTGTACTGGGAGGGAATGGACTGGGCTGTACTGAGAGGGAATGGACTGGGGTGTACTGGGAGGGACTGGACTGGGAGGGAATAGACTGGGCTGTACTGGGAGGGGATAGACTGGGCTGTACTGGGAGGGAATGGACTGGGCTGTACTGGGAGGGAATGGACTGGGCTGTACTGGGTTTATAATATATAGGATAGGGTATATATTAATATATAGATATGGGATGTAATAATACTATAGATAGGGTGTTGTATATAATAAGATAGGGTGTATATAATATATAGAGATCGGGGGTATAGAATATATGATAGGGGTATATAATATAGTCGGTGTAATAATATATAGTAGGTGTTTTTTGATATACAATATTAGGTGATATAATATAAATAGGGGGGGTATAGAATATATAGGGTGTTATAATAGATAGATCGGGGTCATATTAATAATTATAAGATATAGGGTGTATATAATATATAGGGTGTATATTAATATATGAATAGGGTATATAATATATGATAGGGGTTGATATACTCTATAGATAGGGGGTATATAATATATGAGATAGGGGTGTTAATAATATTATAGGCGTGTATATAATAACATAGATAGGGGTATCTAATAGATATATAGGGTGTATATAATATATAGGTTTGTAATAATATATAGAGAGGGGGTAATATAAGAATAGAAGGGGGGTTAGAATATATAGATAGGGTGTTGGTATATAAATTATCGGGTGTATATAATAAATAGATAGGGGTATATAATATATAGATAGGGTTGTAATAATATATAGGGTGTATATAAGATATAGATAGGGGGTTATATTAATATATAGATAGGGGGTGGTATGATTAATTTATTAGCGGTGTATATTATGGGTAATATAATTATATAGATAGGGTGTAATAAATATATAGGGTGTATATACTATATAGATAGGGTGATATAATATATAGGGTGTTGTTATATAATATAAGATAGGGGTAGTAAATAGATAGTGGTGAAAATATATAGGGTGTATATAATTTAGATAGGGTTATATAAGATATAGATAGGGGGTAGGTATATAATATATAGATTAGGGTGTATATAATATATAGGTTGTATATAATAAATAGAAGGGGTGGGTATAAATATTAGATAGGGTTGTAATAATATAAGGGTGTATATAATAAATAGATAGGGGGTATAAATTACCGTAGATAGGGGGGATAGAATATAGGGAGTATATAATATAGACATAGGGATGTATATAATAATAGATAGGGGTTATATAATATAAGATAGGGGGTTTATAATATTAGGTAATGGCGAATTCTGCTGTCCATTTTTAAAGGGCCAACGAACGCCTCAAAACAATACAGAATCATAAGCAAGGGTGGGCCCTATTTTTTATCCTCAGCTTATTACTCGAGGTCAACACTTTTACTCCTTTTTAAAGGTAAAGTTGGGGTCTCGGTTTATTACTCGGGTTGGTTGATGCTCGAGTATATACGGTAGGGTGTATATAATATATAGATAGGGTGTATACATTATATAGGGATGTATATACTATATAGATAGGGTATGATAATATATGTATAATATATAGATAGGTATGTATACGATATAGTAGGGTAGATATAAATATATTAGATAGGCAATATCCCTTATATTGATATAAAATATATTTATATCTCCATGGAGATGCATTGAGTTTTTAGCAAGCTCCAAGGGGGGGGTGGTATAGGTTATTACCATAAGGAAAGTATATATGTATGTGTTGTTATTAGTCTTCACTCTTACCATTTATGACCATCAGTAAATGTAATATACAATGTAGCACTAAATTAATTAGGTACAACACAAAAATATACAAAATACATAACTTAATTACAGAGCTGAATCCCTAATTTAAAAGGAATGGTTAAAGGGGCAGCTTTACCAGATGAAACCTACACCCTTGTTTATTTTTTTTTTTGCCCTTCCAGGTGAAAGGAAGTTAGTATCTATAAAAAAGTTTTCTGTCTGTTCAAGATTATGACGTGTTGTATTGTACTGGTAATATACCATAGGCTACCCATAATCCTCCATAACGCAGTTGATCTGGTACAAATTTGGTGGCAGTGGTGCTGGTGAATACCATTTATTCTCCCTGTTTTCTCGGTATATGGTTATCTGTATAAAGCATATGAGGCTGCTATGATAAATATTGATTAAAATCCTTCCTGTCTTTGTAACATGGCAGATGTTGTAATGTCCCAATAGAATCAGTTAGCTATACCAGGACCCAATTGACAAATCTAATTTTTTTAAACCTGATCCATTTGAGGGGTAACTAGGGGAGTGGACTGATTGGCTGAACATTTGAATTGGCAGCCACTATGAATGGTTGGGACTGAAAGTGCTCGCTGCAGTCCTTAGCCTTTTGACTTGTGGTAAAGCCAGGCAGAGATTTACCAAGGATTTACTTGTGATACTGAAATAAAAAGAGTTATCACTTATTAAAAATTACTCTTCAGTATATAAGGATACAGCAATTCTTTAGGTAAAATGGGAATGAGAAATGTTTTTATACGTAGATATAGGGCAATTTGCGTATTATAAAAACACCATTGCTGTGAGGTACCTTTGTTAGAATATATGACGGGTTACCATCACCACTTGCCGTGGTGAATACTAATAAGTATTAAACTAGAATGGTTAGTTTCAACCACACAGTGGGCAGGATTGCAGGGGCTACTCTCTCAAACCTGCAGGGATGGATCCATTTGGTTCCTTGGAAGCTGGTGATGATTACAGTTTAAAAAATACCTGTGTAAAGATTCTATATCCACACATAGCAAAACATACACACAATTTCATTGTGCACCACAAAGGCACAAATTTTGTAGTATTTAATATATAGATTCGGGTATATAATAACAGATTAGGGGGTGTAAAATATGTAGAGGGTGTATTATTAATCTATAGATAGGATATATAATATATAGATAGGGATTTGTATATAATATATAATGAGGGTTGTATATAGATATGATAGGGTTTAGATAATAGGGTGAATATATAGATAGGGTGGATGGATATTTTAATATATAGAGTAGGGTGTATATATAATAACTAGATAGGGGGTATTAATATATAGATAGGGTGTATATAATAGATAGATAGGGGGGAATATAATATAGATGAGGGTGTTGAATATAATAGATTGGGTGCACCATATAATAAAGATAGGGTGTGGTATATAATATTAGATTAGATATATAATATATAGATAGGGTGTATTATAATATATAGATAGGTGTGGTATATAATATAGAGATAGGGTTTATATAATAGATAGGTGACTATAATAGATAGGGTGAATTATAATATATAGATGGGGTGTCTATAAATATAGATAGGGGTTAGATAATACCGTATATACTCGAGTATAAGTAGAGGTCGAACCCGGTACCCATTTTTACCTCAAAAATGAGTAAAACCAAGGTGACTCGAGTATTAGTCGAGGGTAGAGTTTAGGATAGTAGAAGGGGAGGGGAAGTAGGGTGAGAGTAGAAACATTTTCGGGGAGTGGAACTGCACACACTAACCCCAAAACCACACTACCATGGTCCCAACACACTAACCCAAAAAACATACACAACCTGTCCCTGAATCCCTTCCTCTCCCCTCCGCCCCAGGAATTAAAACCTATTTTCCCTGCCACCATTTCTCACAATGACACTACACCACAGACACTACACTACTCCTGCACCGTTCTCACCCTGCACTTAACTAACAATACCGTACACTACACTACTCCCTGCACCATCTCGGCACCTGCCACTACACTACACTACGACAGTACACGACATAACTTCCCTTGCACCCATCTTCTCACCCTGCCACTACACTACACACACAGTACACTACCACTATCTCCTGCACCCATTTCTTCTACACTACATACTACTAGCTGCAACCTTTAACTTTGCAGGAGAGTCGGGCCCCCGACAATCATGCAACTTGATGGAGGAATCGGCTTGCGCATCACTGATGGTCAGCATACTACTGAAAATCACGGGGCCCCCACCGGCGCCGGTCTTACTATTCCTGGCGCCGAGTCGTGGCGGTCAGGGAGTGACCATCCCGTGGAAGCGGGTTAAAGTGACTGACCTCGAGTACTGACTCGAGTATAAGTCGAAGGGTGTCTATAATATATAGATAGGATATATTAATATATAGATAGGGTGTAATTATAATATATAGTGGTTGGATAATAATATATAGGGTTGTATATAATATAGTAGGGTGTATATCATATTATAGATAGGGTGTATAGTTATGATAGGGTTAATAATAAGATAGGGTTGAATATATGATAGGGTGATATAAAATAGATAGGGTGAATATAATATATAGATAGGGTGTATATAATATATAGATAGGGTATATAATAAATTAAGATAGGGTTGATATAAGATATAGCTAGGATGGATATATATAAAATATAGATAGGGTATGTAATAATATAAGGATAGGGGTTGTGTATATAATATATAGATAGGATATATTAATATATAGAAGGGTGTATTATAATATATAGATAGGGTGCATTTATAATATATAGGATAGGGTGTAATAAATATCAAGGGTGTAGCTAATATATAGGGTGTTGTATAAAAATATATTAGATAGGGGGTATATACATATATAGAAGGATCTATTAAAAATATATAGACTAGGAGATAAATATATAGATTAGGGATATTAAATAATAGATAGGGATGTCTAAATATATAGATAGGATATATAAATATATATAGGGTGTAGATAATAAGATGGGGTGGTAGTATAATATATAGATAGGTGCATATACTAGACTAGGGGTATATAATATATAAGATAGGGTGTATATAATTATGAAGGGTATATATAATATATGGACAGGGTTATATATATAATATATAGATAGGGTGATATAAATATAAACATCGTAACATCAGATATGATGTATATATATATATAGATAGGGTGTATATAATAGATAGATAGGGGTTATATGGTATATAATTATATAGATAGGGTGTATATAATAGCTGGGTGTATATAATATATAGATAGGGTGTATATAATATATAATAGGGTGTATATTAATAGAAGGGTGTTATAGAATGTATAGATAGGTGTATATAATAGATAGATAGGGTGGTTTAATATATAGATAGGGTGGCTATAATAGGATAGATAGGGATATATAATTATAGATAGGGTTATATATAATAGATAAGAGGGTAATAATTATAGATAGTGTGTATATAATCTATAGATAGGGTTTTGTATATATATATAGTAGGGTGTGTATAATATAGAGATAGGGGGTTAACTATATAGACAGGGTGATAGAATCGATAGGGGTGTATAAAATAGATAGGGTGATATAATATTCTAGATTGGGTAATATAATATATAGATAGAGGTATATACAATACTTAGGGGGGGATAGGGTGGGTTATAATAGATAGATAGGGTGTGTATAACATATAGATAGGTTGGGTGTATAATATATAGATAGGGTGTGTATCTATATAGAAGGGTGATACAAAGATAGGGTGTAATAATATAAGATCAGGTGTATATAATAGTAGGGTGTATATAATATATAGATAGGGGTTGTAAATAATAATATAGATAGGGTTTATAAATATATAAGATAGGGTGTCGTATAATATATTAGTAGGGGGTGTAATAGATAGATAGGGTTGTGTGTATAATATATAGATAGGGGGTATATAATAGATAGGGGTGTATTAAATATATAGATAGGGTGTATATAATAGATAGGGTGTATCTTATAGATTAGGGTTGTATATAATAGATAGGGTGTAATAATCGATAGGGTGATATAAATAGATAGGGTTTGTTGTATATATAGATAGATAGTGGGTATATAATAGATAGGTGGATATAATATGATGGGTGTATATATCAGATAGATAGGGTGTATGTATATAATAGATGGGGGTATATAATATATAGATAGGGGGTATAAATAAGATAGGGGTGTATACTTTTTTTTTAAATATATAGATAGGGGTATATAATATAGATGATAGGGTTTTGTAGTTTACTATTAGAAGGGTGGTATACTTCTTTACCGTATATACTCGCGTTAAACCGATTGGTTTTCAGGCTTTAAAAAAAAAGCCTAAAAACTTACCTCGTTCTTACTCGAGCAGACTATTTCTCATACCTTGTCCGCCGGTGCGAGATGCCGCATCATCGCTCCACAGCTTCTGCCGCATCCGGATGATTGTCACTACCCGGCGCCGCAACGTGAGCGGCACCGGGTAGTGTCATCATCCGGATGCGCAGAGGGGTGGGGAGCGAGGATTGCGGATACGCGCGGCCGGCGGACAAGTAGGAGAAACTTTACTTCACAGGGAATTGGCAACATACTTACAAAAAAGAGTAAAACCTTTAAGGATGTTTGGATAACTTACAAACTCAAGCATGCGTTAGTGCTGGGCGTTGTAGTTTTCAAACATCTTAAGTGGAAATACTTGCAAATAGGGTAACTCCTCCTATATTGTGCATATGTATGCACAAATAAAGGAAGGTTTTACTCTATTTGGTAAGTATTTGCAAACTTAAAGATGTTTGAAAACTACCAACTCCCAGCAAAAATCATGTGGGAGTTCTGTAGGTTCCAAACATCTTTAGTGGCAAATACTTACAACCTAGGTCGGTTTTATACTCGAGGCAATGTGGTTCCTTCTTTTTTTTACCTGACATAGGTTTACCCGGTATTATAAATCGGGCGGTTTAACTCGTAGTATATACGGTAGATAGGGTTTGTAATATATAGATAGGGTGATATATATATAGATAGGGTGTATAATAGGGATAGGGTGTATATAATGAATAGATAGGGTGTATATAATAGATAGGGTGTAGTTTTGTATATAATATAGAGATAGGGTTTGTAATAATAGATAGGGGTCACATAATATATAGATAGGGGTATATAAGATATAGATAGGGTGTATAAATATTAGATAGGGTGTGTATAACATATAGATAGGGGTTTGTATATAATAGAATCGGGTTGGTATATAAATAAGATAGGGTTGTATATAATATATAGTATAGGTTGTGTATATAATAATAGATAGGGTGATATATAATAGATAGGGTTGTATATAATATATAGATAGGGTTGGTATAGGAATAGATAGGGGTTTGTATAGATATTATGATAGGGTTTGTATATTTTTTATAGATGGGGGTGTATATTAAGAATAGATAGGGTGTATATATCGATAGGGTGTACATAAGTATAGATAGGGGTGTATATAATCGATAGATAGGGTGTTGTATAATATAGATAGGGTGTGTAAAATAGATAGGGTGTATATAATATATAGCATAGGGTGGTATATAATAGATATGGTGTATATAATGATAGGGTTTTGTAATAATATATAGGGGGTTATAATAGATAGGGTGATATAATAGATAGGTGTATATAATAGATAGGGTGTATATAAGATAGATAGGGTGTTATATAATAGATAGGGTGCTGTTAATAAGATATAGATAGGGTGTATATAATAGATAGGGTTGTATATTAATATATAGATAGGGTGGTATATCTCATAGATAGATAGGGTGTGTAGAATATATACCGTTATATACTCGAGAGTATAAACCGAGGGTTTTCAGCTTTAAAAAACGGCATGAAAATTCGTACACTCGGCTTTATAATCGAGTCAGCCTATAGGGGGTTATATTTAATAGATAGGGCGGTATATAATAGATAGGGGTTGTATATAATATATAGATAGGGTGGAATATAATAGATAAGAGTGTATAGAATATTAAGATATGGATGTATATAATATATAGATAGGGTGTATATATTATAGATGGTGTATGATAATATATAGATAGGGTGTATATAAATAGATAGGGTGTATCGAATATAGAGATGGGTGTATATAATATATAAGATAGGATATATAATATATAGATTAGGGTTGTATTATAATGATTGGGTGTTTGTATATAATATTTCGATAGGGTTTGTATATAATATATAGATCGGTGTATATATATATAATAGGGTATATATAATATATAGATAGGGTGTTGGGATAAGTAAATATAAGATAGGGTGTTATTATAATAGATAGATAGGGTGTATGGGATATAATAGATAGGGGGTGTATATAATATATAGATAGGATGTATATAATATATAGATAGGATATATAATATTATAGATAGGGTTGGTATATAATATATAGATAGGTTGTAAATTAGATATAATACTATAGAATAGGGTTGTATATAATATATAGATAGGGTGTATATAAATATAGATAGGCGTAAGTATAATATACGATAGGGGGATATATATTTAGATAGGGTTGACCTATGTAGTTATATATAATAGAATAGGGTGTATATATAATAGATAGGTTGTATATAATATATAGATGAGGTGTATAATATATAGATAGGGTGTATATAATAATATAGATGGGGTATATAAATAGATAGAAGGGTGGGAGAATAGAGTAATAGGGTTGTATATAATATATAGATAGGGATGTTATATAATATATAGATAGGGTTGGATATTTAATAGGTTGATATAATATATAGATAGGTATGTAAAATTATAAAGATAATATATATGATGGGAAAAGATTGGTAGGGTATAATATATTAGATAGGGTGTAAATATACGATGGGTTGTATATAATAGTATAGATAGGGTTTGTATAATAATCATGATAGCTGGGTGTGGGTAGTTATAATATATAGATAGGGTGTGTATAATATATAGATAGGGTGTATTAAATCTAGTGGGGGTAATAATAAGAGTAGGGTGTTGTAATAATAGATAGGGTTTAAATATTGATAGTAATATGCAATAGATAGGGTGGTATAATATATGATAGGGTGTGTATATAATATATAGATAGGTGTGATACTAATATATAGTATAGTGGACATAAATATTAGATAGGGTGTATTATAATATAGAGAAGGGTGTATATAAATATATAGATAGGTATTATATAAATAGATAGGGTGTTAGTGAAGATTCGGTATAATCTATAGATTAGGGATCTTATAATATTAGATAGGGTGTAATAATATATAGATTAGGGTCATGATTTTGTGGGTGATATAAGATTAATAGGTATAATAGAGAGTTTAATAAGTATATAGTAGGATGGTGTATAATATATAGATAGGGTGTCATAATAATATAAGAGATAGGGGTGCTATATACTTATAGATAGGGTGTATATTATAGATATAGATAGGGGGTATATAATATTAGATAGGGGGTATATAATCTATAATAGGGTGTATATAATAGTCAAGGGTATTAAATATATAGATAGGGTGTATATAATAAGTAGATAGGTGTATATAAATAGAATAGGGTATATAAAATATATTAGATTAGGGTATTATAATATAGAGATAGGGTGTATATAATAGTAAGAGTAGTGATCATTAATAGATGATAGGGTTTATGATTAATATAGTAGAGTGGTATATTAATCATATGATAGGGTGTATATTAATATATGATAGGGTGTATATAAATATATAGATAGGGTTGATATAAGATATAGATAGGGGGGTATATAATATATAGTAGGGGGTATATAAATATAGATAGGGTGTATAAATCAATAAGTATGCAGGAGACTCATAAGTTATCACTTTATAGCGCTAGACATTAGGGGGGGCTAGGAAGGGTGCAGATAACTAGTGTGTATTTGGCTTGTATGCGAGAGACCTAAATAAAACAAGTTTGATTTGAACGTTTATCGAGTTGCATCCCAGTTTACTTTATATTGATTTGAATCATTACCTGATGTGGACAGGCCTTAGGGGGAGTCACCTATTAATCTATCTAGTTTGGGATCCACAATTTGTATGACCTTTGGTGGTATATAATATATAGATAGGGGTGTATATATATAGATAGGGGGTATATATAGATAGGGTTATAATATATAGATAGGGTGATATAGGAATAATAGATGAGGTTGTATATTATATAGAGATAGGGTGTATATAATATATAGATAGGGTGTGTATATAATAATAGATAGGGGGTATAGAAATATAGATTAGGGTTATAATTATAAGATAGGGGAATATAATATATCGAATAGGTGTATATAATATAGATGGGGGATATAATATAGATAGGGGGATAATAATAGATAGGGGGTGTATATATAGATAGGGTGAATATATTAATAGATAGGGGTTGTATATAATATATAGATAGGGTGTATATAAATATATAGAGAGGTGTTGTATATATATATAGAAGGGGTATTATAATAGATAGGGGTTGTATATAATATATAGATAGGGTGAAATACCGTAATATATAGATAGGGTGTATATTATATATATAGATAGGGTGGTATATAATTAGATAGGGTTGATATATAATGATATAGATAGGGTGCGTAATATTAAGGGTGTAATAATATATAGATAGGGTGTATTATATATAGATAGGGTGTATATATATATAGATAGGGTGTATATAATCTATAGATAGGGTTGATATAAATATAGATAGGGGTTACTAATATATACGATAGGGTGTATATTAATTATAGATAGGGGGGTATAATATATGGTTATATAATAATAGATGGGTTGTAATATATAGATAGGGTTTGAATATATAATATATAGATAGGGTGTATATAATTATAGATAGGGTGTATATAATATATTGGGTGTAATATATAGAAGGTTATATAATATATAGATAGGGTGTATATATATAGATAGAATAGGGTGTATATAAATATAGATAGGGTGTAGGTATAAATAGATAGGGTAATTAGTAATAATAATGGGTGTATATAATAATAGATAGGGTGTATATTAATAGATAGGGTGTATATATATATAGGTGGTGTATATAATATATAGATAGGGGGTATATTATATATAGATAGGGTTGTAAAATATATAGATAGGGGGTATATAATAGATAGGGTTGTATATAGAATAGATAGGTGAATATAACCGTAAATATAGATCGGGTGTGTATCTAATATATAGATAGGGGTGTATAAATAGAAGGGTGTATATAAATATTAGATAGGGGTAGAAAATTGATAGGGTTGTATATATATAGATAGGGTGGGTATATAATATATAGATAGGGGGGTATAATATAATAGATAGGGGGTATATAATATATAGATAGGGGTGAGATAATATAAGATAGGGTGTACTAATATATAGATAGGGTGTTATAAATATAGATAGGGGTATATAATTATAGATAGGGTGTATATAATATATAGAAGGGTATATAATATATAATTAGGATATTAAATATAGATAGGGTTGTATTATAATATATGACTTAGGGTGTATATAATATATAGATAGGTTGATAATATTATAATGGTATATAAGTAGTAGGGTTGTAATATATATAGATAGGGTATATATAATATATAGATAGGGTATATATATATATATAGATAGGGGTGTGTGATATAATATATAGATAGGGTGTATATAATATTATAGATATAGGGTTGTATATAATAAAGATAGGGTGGTATAATATATAGATAGGGGGATATAATAGATAGATGGGTTGTATATAATATATAGATAGGGTTTATATAATATAGATAGGGGTATATAAGATATAGTAGGTGTATAATATATGATAGATAGATGGTGTATATAATATATAGATAGGGGGTTATAGTATATATAATATATAGATAGGGTTTGTAGATAATATATAGATAGGGGTATATAATATATAGATAGGGTGTTATAATATATAGATAGGGGTGTATATTATATATAGATAGGGTGTATATAATATATTGATAGGGTGTATAGAATAATTAGATAGGGGTGTAATAATATATAGATAGGGTTGTATATAATATATAGATGGGTGTATATAATATAGATAGGGTGTAGTATAATATATGATAGGGTTGGTTTATTAGTGTATATAATAGATAGGTGGTTAGTGTATATATAGATATAGGATTAGGGGTATATAATATATAGATAGGGTGTATATTAATATATAGATTAGGGTGTATTAATATATAGATAGGGTGTATAATATATAGAGATAGGGGGTATATAATATATAGATAGGGTGTATATAATATATAGATAGGGTTGTTATAATATATAGATAGGCTGGTATATATAATAGTATAGGGTGTATATGATATAATAGATAGGGTGTATATAATATATAGATAGGGGTATATAAATAAGATAGGGGGTATATAAATATATAGGATAGGGGTGTGTATATAATATATTAGATAGGGTGTTTTTGATATAATATATAGATAGGGGTATATAAATATAGATAGGGTGATATAAATATAGGGTGGATATGATATAATAGATAGGGTTGTATATAATATATAGATAGGGTATATATATAATATATAGGGTGTATAGATATAGGATAGGGTTTGTATATAATGATTAGATAGGGGGTATATAAATATATAGATAGGGTGTATATAATAGATAGATAGGGTGTATATAATTTATAGATAGGGTGTGTATTATAATATATAGATAGGGTATATATGATAGAATAGGGGTATATATAATATATAGGGTGTATATAATATATAGGATAGGGTGTATATAATATATAGATAGGGTATAAATATATAGATAGGGTATATATAAATATAGGGTGTATAGATATATAGATAGGGTGTATATGATAATAAGGGGGTATATAATATATAGATAGGGGGGTTATTAATATATAGATAGGGTTGTATATAATATATAGATAGGGTGTATATAATAGATAGGTGTATATAATAGATAGATAGGGTGTATATAATATATAGATAGGGTGTATATAATATATAGATAGGGTGTATATAATATATAGATAGGGTGTATATAATATATAGATAGGGTGTGTATATAATGTATAGATAGGGTGTATATAATATATAGATAGGGTGTATATAATATATAGATAGGGTGTATATAATATATAGATAGGATATATAAAATATAGTTCCACCTTCTCTTGGTTCGCTCCCTGCACCATCACCGCTATGTACAGTATCACACAGACCCCCAGGACTCTCCCTGTCATCTCCATAGTTCAGACCTGGTGACTAGAACCGGATGTACAGAGGATCCGCTGTCACAAGATGTAGCCACGCCCACCAACTTCCGTCCCTCTTCCTGGAGAAACACAAACACTTCCGCTTCCCATCAAGTAGCAGGATCGTCACTTCCGGTGGCTTCAGTGAAGGTAGTGGAATTAGCAAGTTATATGACTTCCTGTTACAGGGACGGGGGATGGACTGGACTGGGCTGTACTGGGAGGGACTGGGCTGGAAGGGAATGGACTGGGCTGTACTGAGAGGGACTGGGCTGGAAGGGAATGGACTGGGCGTGACTGGGGGGACTGGACTGGCGTAATGAAAGGGAATGGACTGGGCTGTACTGGGAGGGACTGGACTGGGCTGTACTGGGAGGGAATGGACTGCGCTGTACGGGAGGGACTGTGACTGGGCTGTTACTGAAATGGAAATGACGGGCTGTACTGGGAGGGAATGGGACTGGGCTGTAATGGAGGGAATGGACTGGGCTTGTACTGGGAGGGAGGGAGGGACTCCTGACGGAGGACGGATGGGCTGTACTGAAAGGGAATGGACTGGGCTGTACTGGGAGGGAATGGACTGGGCTGTACTGGGAGGGAATGGACTGCGCTGTACTGGGAGGGACTGGACTGGGCTGTACTGAAAGGGAATGGACTGGGCTGTACTGGGAGGGATGGACGGGGTGTACTGGGAGGGAACGGACTGGGCTGTACTGGGAGGGAATGGACTGGGCTGTACTGAGAGGGACTGGGCTGGAAGGGAATGGACTGGGCTGTACTGGGAGGGACTGGACTGGGCTGTACTGAGAGGGAATGGACTGGGCTGTGCTGGGAGGGAATGGACTGGGCTGTACTGGGAGGGACTGTACTGGGCTGTACTGAGAGGGAATGGACTGGGCTGTACTGAGAGGGACTGGACTGGGTTGTACTGGGAGGGAATGGACTGGGCTGTACTGGGATGAAATGGACTGGGCTGTACTGGAGGAGGAATGGCGTCAGTGACTGGGTGTATGGGAGGGAATGGACTGGCTGTACTGGGAGGGGATAGACTGGGCTGTACTGAGGGAGGGATAGACTGGGCGTACTGAGAGGGATAGACTGGGCTGTACTGGAGGGAATGGACTGGGCTGTACGAAGAGGGGAAGGACTGGGCTTGTACTGGGATAGAATGGACTGGGCTGTACTGAGAGGGACTGGACTGGGCTGTACGGGGGAGGAATAGACGGGCTTGTACTGGGATGAGGGGAATGGACTGGGCTGTACTGAGAAGGGGGGAATGGACGGGGGTGTACTGGAGGGACTGGACTGGGAGGGAATAGACTGGGCTGTACGGAGGGTAGACTGGGTGTACTGGGAGGGAACTGGAGGCTGTACTGGAGGGAATGGACTGGGCTGTACTGAGAGGGACTGGACTGGGCTGTACTGAGAGGGAATGGACTGGGCTGTACTGAGAGGGAATGGACTGGGCTGTACTGGGAGGGAATGGACTGTACTGGGAGGGAATGGACTGGGCTGTACTGGGAGGGAATGGACTGGGCTGTACTGGGATGGTCCACTGGAATAAGGAAAAACAGTTGTTACTGACAGTTGAGCAAAATATAAAATATACTGGAAAGTTGGGGTTGGGGGATGGAAAACAAATTATCGCTCATGGGGGGAGGGGCTGTTATAGGAAATATAATATAATAAAAAATACATGGAACAAATACATCATGGATAAAAACATTACAGATTAATATCTGAAGTGGTGGAAGCAAATTTATTATTCAAGGGGGGGGGTCATATGACAAAAAATAAACAATGTTCCCCCAACTATAATATAATATAATATAAGGATGTCAAAAGTCACATTTCATAATCTGTATGGACACAGAGCTCCTCAGTGACTTCTAATATCCTTATAATTTACAGTGGGGATACATTATCCTTATAATACATGAGTGGTACCCAGAGTTCCCTGTATAACTCAGTCTGTGTCTTGTACTTTTATGAACACAGAACTATCAGTGACTTCTAATATCCTTATAATTTACAGTAGGGGATACATTATCCCTTATAATACATGAGTGGTACCAGAGTTCCCTGTATAATCAGTTTGTGTCCTTGTACCTTTATATAGACACAAACTCCTCAGTGACTAATAAAAACTTATAATTTACAGTAGGGGATACATTATCCCTTATAATACATGAGTGGTACCCAGAGTTCCCGTATAACTCAGTCTGTGTCCTTGTACCTTTTATATAGACACAGAACTCCTGTTATAATAATATCCTTATAATTTACCGTAGGGGAACATGATACCTTATAATACATGAGTGGTACCCAGAGTTCCCTGTATAATACTCGATCGTCTTGTACCTTTGTATAGACACAGAACTCCTCAGTGACTAATAATTCCTTATAATTTACAGTAGGGGATACATGATCCCTTATAATACATGAGTGGTACCCAGAGTTCCCTGTATAACTCAGTCTGTGTCCTTGTACCTTATTGAGACACAGAACTCCTCAGTGACTAATAATAATTATATAATTTACAGTAGGGCGATACATTATCCCTTATAATACATGAGTGGTACCCAGAGTCCCTGTATAACTCAGTCTGTGTCCTTGTACCTTTATATGACACAGAACTCCTCAGTGATCGAATAATTATCCTTATAATTTTCAGTAGGGGATACATATCCCTTAAATAACATGGGTGGTACCCAGATTCCCTGTATAACTCAGTCTGTGTCCTTGTACCTTTATATAGACAGAACTCCCTCAGGAATCTAATATCCTTATAATTTACAGTAGGGGATACTTATCCCTTATAATACATGGGTGGTACCCAGAATTCCCTGTATAACTCAGTCTGTGTCCTTGTACCTTTATAAGACACAGAATACTCAGTGACTTCTAATACTCTTATAATTTACAGTAGGGGATACATTATCCTCTATAATACATGGGTGGTACCCAGAATCCCTGTATAACTCAGCTAAACTCAGTCTGTGTCCTTGTACTTTTATATAGACACAGACCATCAGTGACTTTAATATCCTTATAATTTACAGTAGGGGATACATATGCTTATAATACATGGGTGGTACCAGAATTCCCTGTATAACTCAGTCTGTGTCCTTGTACCTTTTATATAGAACAGAACTCCTCAGTGACTTTAATATCCTTATAATTTACAGTAGGGGATACATTATACCTTAATACATGGGTGGTACCCAGAATTCTGATAACTCAGTCTGTGTCCTTGTACCTTATATAGACACAGAACTCCTCAGTGACTTCTAATATCCTTATAATTTACAGTAGGGGATACATTCATCCTTAAATACATGGGTGGTACCCAGAATTCCCTGTATAACTCAGTCTGTGTCTTGTACCTTTATATAGACACAGAACTCCTCAGTGACTTCTAATATCCTTATAATCTACAGTAGGGGATACATTATCCCTTATAATACATGGGTGGTACCCAGAATTCCCTGTATAACCAGTCTGTGTCCTTGTACCTTTATATAGACACAGAACTCCTCAGTGATTCTAATTCCTTATAATTACAGTAGGGGATACATTAACTTATAATACAGATGGGGTACCCAGAGTTCCCTGTATAATTCAGTCTGCGTCCTTGTACCTTTTATATAGACACAGAACTCCTCAGTGACTTTAATATCTTATAATTACAGTAGGGGATACATTATCCCTTATAATACATGGGTGGTACCAGAATCCCTTATAACTCAGTCTGTGTCTTGTACCTTTATATAGACACAGAACTCCTCAGTGACTTCTAATATCCTTATAATTTACAGTAGGGGATACATTATCCTATAATACTGGTGGTTACCCAGAATTCCCTGTATAACTCAGTCTGTGTCCTTGTACCTTTATATTAGACACAGAACTCTCAGTGACTTCAATATCCTTATAATTTACAGTAGGGGATACTTATCCCTTATAATACATGGGTGGTACCCAGAATTCCCTGTATAACTCAGTCTGTCCTTGACCTTTTATATAGACACAGAACTCCTAGTGACTTCTAATATCCTTATAATTTACAGTAGGGGATACATTATACTTATAATACATGAGTGGTACCAGAGTTCCCTGTATAACTCAGTCTTGTCCTTGTACCTTTATATAGACACAGACTCCTCAGTGGACTTCTAATATCCTTATAATTTACAGTAGGGGATACATTATCCCTTATAATACATGAGTGGTACCCAGAGTTCCCTGTATAACTCAGTCTGTGTCCTTGTACCTTTATTGGACACAGAACTCCTCAGTGCTTCTAATACTTTATAATTTACAGTAGGGGATACATTATCCTATAATACATGAGTGGGACCCAGAGTTCCCTGTATAACTCAGTCGGGTCCTTGTACCTTTATATGGACACGAAACTCCTCAGTGACTTCTAATATCTTATAATTTACAGTAGGGGGTACATTATCCCTTAAATACATGAGGTGGTACCCAGAGTTCCCTGTAAACTTCAGTCTGTGTCTTGTACCTTATAGGACAAAGAAACTCCTCAGTGACTTCTAATATCCTTATAATTTACAGTAGGGGGGACACATTATCCCTTATAATACCTGAGTGGTACCAGAGTTCTGTATAACTCAGTCTGTGTCCTCTGTTACCTATTATGGACACAGAGCTCCCAGTGACTTCTAATATCCTTATAATTTACAGTAGGGGGTACATTATCCCTTATAATAATGAGTGGTACCCAGAGTTCCCTGTATAACTCAGTCTGTTCCTTGTACCTGTATATGACAACAGAACTCTCAGTGACTTCTAATATCCTTATAATTTTAAACGTAGGGGATACGTATCCTTATTAATACATGGTGTACCCAGAATCCCTGTATTAACTCAGTCTGTGTCCTTGTACCTGTAAAGAATACAGAACTCCTCAGTGAACTTCTAATATCCTTATAATTTACAGTAGGGGGTACATTATCCCTATATACATGAGTGTGTACCCAGAATCCCTATAAAACTCAGTCTGTGTCCTGTCCTTTATGATGGAACAGAACTCCTCAGTGATTCTAATATCCTTATAATTACAGTAGGGATACATATCCCTTAATACATGAGTGGTACCAGAGTCCCTGTATAACTCAGTCTGAGTCCCTGTACCTTTTATATGGACACAGAACTCCTCAGTGACTCAATATCCTTATAATTTACCGTAGGGATACATTATCCCTATAATACATGAGTGTACCCAGAGTTCCCTGTATAACTCAGTCTGAGTCCTGTACCTTTATATAGACACAGAACTCCTCAGTGACTCTCTAATATCCTTATAATTTACAGTAGGGGATACATTATCCCTTATAATACATGAGTGGTACCCAGAGTTCCCTGTATAACTCAGTCTGTGTCCTTGTACCTTTATATGGACACAGAACTCCTCAGTGACTTCAATATCCTTATAATTTACAGTAGGAGATACATATCCTTATAATACAGGGGGGTACCCAGAGTTCCCTGTATAACTCAGTCTGTGTCCTTGTACCTTTATATGGACACAGAACTCCTCAGTGACTTCTAATATCCTTATAATACAGTAGGGGATACATATCCCTATAATACATGAGTGGTACCCAGAGTTCTCTGTATAACTCATTCTGTGCTTTTACCTATATAGACACAGAACTCCTAGTGAATTCTAATATCCTTATAATTTACAGTAGGAGATACATTATCCCTTATAATACTGGGTGGTACCCAGAGTTCCCTGTATAACTCAGTCTGTGTCCTTGTACCTTATATGGACACAGAACTCCTCAGTGACTTCTAATATCCTTATATTTACAGTAGGAGATACATTATCCCTATAAACATGAGTGGTACCCAGAGTTCCCTGTATAACTCAGTCTGTGTCCTTGTACCTTTATATGGACACAGAACTCCTCAGTGACTTCTAATATCCTTATAATTTACACGTAGGGGATACATTATCCCTTATAATATACATGGGTGGTACCCAGAGGTCCCTGTATAACTCAGTCTGGTCCTTGTACCTTTATGTACACAGAAACTCCTCAGTGACTTCTAATTTCCTTATAATTTACAGTAGGGGATACATTATCCCTTATAACATGAGTGGTACCCAGAGTTCCCTGTATAACTCAGTCTGTGTCCTTGTACCTTTATAAGACACAGAACTCCTCAGTGACTTCTAATATCCTTATAATTTACAGTAGGGGATACATTATCCCTTATAATCATGGGTGTACCCAGAATTCCCTATATAACTCAGTCGTGTCCTTGTACCTTTATATAGCACAGAACTCCTCAGTGACTTCTAATATCCTTATAATTTACAGTAGGAGATACATATCCATTAATACATGGGTGGTACCCAGAATCCCCTGTATAGGGCTAGGCCACACTATCGTGTTGTTTTTGCATTTTTTTCATATCATTGATAATGGGAAAATTTCACTGATTGGTCCTGCAGGCCACCGCTGTGCTGTATGTCCCCCTGTGCGTAGTGTAAGTGACATATGCAGAGTGTACCGTAGTTATGTGATTTGGGGAGCTCGCCCATAAGAGTGGAACAGAGTGGCAGCGTGGAGTGTTTTGGGCAGATCTTAAGCATTGTCAATTTTTGGGGGGGGGGGAATCTGGGCATTGGGAGTGTGTAGTGAGATTTTCGTGTGGTCTGGTTCCTATTTGGCCCTATATGGTGTCCTGGGCCCCTATTTGGCCCTATATCTGTCCTAGGCTCCTTTCAACCCTATATGTGTCCTGGGCCCCTATTGGCCCTGTAATGTCCTGGGCTCCTTTTTAACCCTATGTGTCCTGGGCCTATTTGTCCCAAAGTGTCCTGGGCCCTTTTTGTCCCTATATGTGTCCTGGGTTCTATTTGTGCTCTCACAAGTAGTGAGCTGAGTATTTGGGGGAGCCTGTCTGGGGGATTAGAGTGAGCCTGTGTGTAGGGGTATTTAAAGCCTCCTGTTTGCATGACCCCTAGATAGCCGTTATGGTTTTGCCCTTGACCAGCGGCTTGGTTGATTCAGTTGCTCAGTAGAGATCTGAGCATGTGTGACCCATCCAACAGCTAATCAGTAGAAATTACGGTTAGGAACGTTCCAAGGTAATGATGCATTCTGGGAAGAAGAAGGACCGTTAGAACCTGAAATGTCAGCTCACTAATGTCAACTGCAGGGAACAGCAAAGGGAATGAAATCAACTGATTTTTCAAAATGGGAGAGAATATGTAGAATATCTAAGAAGGCATCACACAAACTAACAATGTCACAAATATTGATCATTTCCACTGAACTGTCCCTTTAACTTCCTTCCCGGCTCTTTAAGTGGAGAACGGGAGGTAAGACACAGCTCCTTTACCTCCCGTTCTTCAATAAAACTGAATAGAAAAAGGGGGGTTTTACCAATGGAGTTTAAACACATATGTCTAAACTGATGGGGTATCTAGTTTTGGACAAGATAGGCTTTTAGGGTGCGTTATTATATGACAGTATTGTTAAAGGGCAACTACAATGGGAAAAAAGGAATTTTAAATCATTATCAGTTTTTAAAGTTAATTTCCCAGTGTGCAATGCAGCGAGCAGTGAGCTGACAGTTTCTGCAAGATTGAAATTTCACATCATTGGAAATAGGAATAACATAGACCTAGAAATACCATGGACATAGGGATAACATGGACATAGGAATACCATGGACATAGGAATACCATGGACATAGGAATAACATGGACATAGGAATAACATGGGCATAGGAATACCATGGACATAGGAATAACATGGGCATAGGAATAACAGGAATGACATGGAAATAGGGATAGCATAGGAATAACATGGACATAGGAATAACATGGACTTAGGAATAACATGGACATATGAATAACATGGGCATAGGAATAACAGGAATGACATGGAAATAGGGATAGCATAGGAATAACATGGACATAAACATGGACATAGGATTTTAACATGTGAACATTGTTTCTGGTATAGTTGCCCTTTGGAGGGAGGTAACACTGTGTATAGACCTGGCAGTTTAGGTCCTTACTCTGGGTACTAACCATGGGTGGAGGATGGATAAAGCAAGCATAGTTGTCCTGCGTCTGTTCCTCCTTCTGTGTCTCCCTCTAGTGGTGAACCCATAGACAAAGCAGGGACACACATACGGAGGCACGGACGCAGCAGTTAGTGTTTTATTATATAGGATGGAATGGTATTTGTGTTTAATTTGTGGGTTTGTTTCACAAGGTTTTTCCAGAAGAGTAAAACGATCCTTTAAAGCACACGCAGAAGCTTGAGGATTTGGAAACAATTTGCAAAATAGGATGTCCCAATTGCAGCTGTCCAGATGAAAACTACAATTCCCAGGATCCCCCCGTTCACACCAAAGACTGCTGCAAACACCTGGAAAGACACAGGTTGTACATCCTTCCCATTGATTATAATACTTCTCAGTATTCCAGTAAGAGACTGAATGACAATCTGTATAACAAGCAATGCCAGCTGTATTGGGGTCTGTGTGGTAAGTAAACACACTTTTATTATTCAGGGTAAGAATGCCATTACCATCTATTAACTCTGGTGACGTGTCACTGTCACAGGGTTACCCTATGTCGGGAGTGGCGGACACTGTTAAGTAGCAGATTAAAGGGCAAGTCCACCCCCAAAACTAAAATTTAACCCACAACTGGCCCCACTATGTAGTGTTTAAAAATCCTGACCTCACATCCCTGCTCCAAATGGTTTTCTTGCTGTGCCTGTTCTAAGTCCAGGAAAGTGTAGTGTACGAGCCTGTCACTGAGTCATCCGGTCCCTGCGATTTACCTACCCCAACAAGGTATGGCACAGGCTCGGTGCAGCCGTCCCTCCCTCCCCCTAGTAACTTTTGCAGAAACTCCCCCGAACTATACTTACATTACCCCTTCCCCCCGGGGTTCTGGATAGCCGGAAGCCGTCTCTATGATTGGCTGCCTTTCAGCCAATCACGGACGCTGCTGCCGGTCTGAACCCCTGCTTACAGTTTCATGCAAGCAGAGGGACGGGACAGATCACCAAGGGAAAGAGGTAATGTATGTATAGTTCGGGGGAGTTTCTGCAAAAGTTACTATGGCGGTTGTGGTTAGGGGAGGGAGCCCTACACTACAGCAAAAATTAAAAATGGGGTGGACATGCCCTTTAAAAGAAAACCGTGACCATGACTCCAGCCAGAATTACAGTCCATGTAGTAATACCAGTTATTCTCAATATTATATAGTATCCCCGTAACAGCCAGAACTACAGTATATGTA
>JAACNH010000910.1:15549-75061 GCA_019447015.1 Hymenochirus boettgeri | reverse complement strand
TTATACAGTAATTCTCAATATTATATAGTATCCCTGTACAACCAAACTACATATATGTATTAATACCAGTAATCTCAATATTTATAGTATCCCTGTACCAACCAGAAACTACGTATATGTATTAATACCAGTATTCTCAATATTATATAGTATCCCGTACCACCAAAAGAACTAACAAAGTATAAATGTATTATACAGCATAAATTCTCAATGATGCATCTGGGAAAAAGGACCGTTAGAACCTGAATTGTCAGCTCACTAATGTCAACTACAGGGAACACAAGGGAATTAAATCATCTAATTTTTCGAAATGGGAGAGAATTGTAGAATAACTAGAAGGCATCACACAAACTAACAATGTCACAATATTCATCATTTCCACTGAACTGTCCCTTTAACTTCCTTCCCGCTCTTAAGTGGAGAACGAGTAAGACACAGCTCCTTTACCTCCCGTTCTTCAATAAAATGCTAATGGAAAAAGGGGGGTTTTACCAGTGGAGTTTAAACACATATGTCTAAACTGATGGGGTATCTAGTTTTGGACAAGATATGCTTTTAGGGTGCGTTATTATATGCCTCTCAGCCAATCACAGACGCGGCTACGGTCTTAACCCCTGCTTGCAGTTTCATGCAAGCAGAGGACCGGGACAGATCACCGCGGGGAAAAGAGGTAATGTATGTTATAGTTCGGGGAGTTTCTTTCTGCAAAGTTACTATAAGGCGGTTGGGGTGGGGGAGTGAGCCCTACACTACACAAATAATGAAAAATGGGGTGAACATGCCCTTGCCCTTTAAAGAGAACCGTGACCATGACGCCAGTCAGAATACAGTCCATGTATTAATACCAGTTATTCTCAATATTATTATATCCCGTACCGCCAGAACAACGATAATGTATTGTACCAGTAATACTTAATTTATATGAATCCCTGTCCACCAACCAGACTACAGTATATGTATTAATCCCAGTAATTCTCAATATTATATATTATCCCTGTACAACCAGAACTACAGTAATATGTATTAATACCAGTAATTCTCATATTATATAGTATCCCCGTACTACCAGAACTACAGTATATGTTTATCCACCAGTATTCTCAATATTATATAGTATCCTCCCTGTAACCAACAAGAACTACAGTAGATGTATTAATACCAGTAATTCTCAATATTATATAGTATCCCCGTACCAACCAGAACTACAGTATATGTATTACTACAGTTTTCTCAATTATATAGTATCCCCTACCAACCAGAACTACAGGTATTGTATTAATACTTTAATTCTCAATATTATATATTATCCCTGTATCAACCAGAACTACAGTATATGTATTATACCCAGTATTCTCAATATTATATGTATCCTGTACCAACCAGAACTACAGTATATTATTATACCAGTAATTCTCAATATATAGTATCCCCGTACCAACCAGAATTACAGTATATGTATATAATCCGGTAATTCTCAATATTATATAGTATCCCTGTACCAACCAGAATACAGTATATGTATTAATACCGGTAATTCTCAATATTATATAGTATCCCTGTACCAACCAACTACAGTATATGTATAATACCAATAATCTCAATTTATAGTATCCCTGTACCAACCAGACTCAGTATAGTATTACTCCAGTTAATCTCAATATTATATAGTATCCCTGTACCAACCAGAACTACAGTATATGATTATACCAGTAATACTCAAATATATATATATCCCTGTACCACCAGAACTACAGTAAATGTATTAATACCAGTAATTCTCAATATTATATAGTATCCCCGTACCAACCAGAACTACAGTATATGTATTAATACCAGTAATTCTCAATGATGCATCTGGAAGAAGAAGGACCGTTGAAGAACCGGAATGTCAGCTCACTAATGTCACACTACAGGGAAACAGCAAAGGAATTAAATCATCTAATTTTTTCGAATGGTAGAGAAATATGTAGATAACTAAGAAGGCATCACACAAACTAACAATGTCACAAATATTCTACATTTCCACTGAACTGTCCCTTTAACTTTCCTTCCCGGCTCTTTAGTGGAGACGGGAGGTAAGACACAGCTCCTTTACACTCCGTTCTTCAATAAAACTGAATGGAAAAAAGGGGGGGTTTTTACCAGTGGGTTTAAACACATATGTCTAAACTGTGGGGGTATCTAGTTTTGGACAAGATATGCTTTTAGGTTGCGTTATTATATGCCTCTCAGCCAATCACAGACACGGCTAACGGTCTTAACCCCTGCTTGCAGTTTCATGCAAGCAGAGGACCGGGACAGATCACCGCGGGAAAGAGGTAATGTATGTATAGTTCGGGGGAGTTTCTGCAAAAGTTACTATGGCGGTTGGGGTTGGGGGAGTGAGCCCTACACTACAGCAAATAATGAAATGGGGTGAACATGCCCTTGCCCTTTAAAAGAGAACCGTGACCATGACGCAGTCAGATTACAGTCCATGTATTATACCAGTTATTCTCAATATTATATAGTTCCCCCTGTACCACCAGACAACAGTATATATTGATACCAGTAATACTTAATAATTATTTGAATCCCTGTACCAACCAGAAACTACAGTATATGTATTAATACCAGTAATTCTCAATATTATATAGTATCCCTGTACCAACCAGAAACTACTATATGTATTAATACCAGTAATTCTCAATATTAAGTATCCCGTACCTACCAGAACTAAGTATATGTATTAATACCAGTAAATTCTCAATATTATATAGTATCCCTGTACCAACCAAACTACAGTATATGTATTAATACCATAATTCTCAATATTATTATAGTACTCCCGTACCAACCAGACTACAGTAATGTATTAATACCAGTAATTCTCAAATATTATATAGTAATCCCCCTACCAAACCAGAACTACAGTATATGTATTAATACCTTTAATTCTCATATTATATATTATCCCTGATCAACCAGAACTACAGTAATAGGTATTAATACCAGTAATTCTCATATTATATAGTTCCCTGTACCAACCAGAACTACAGTAATTGTATTAATACCAGTTAATTCTCAATATTATATAGTATCCCCGTACCAACCAGAATACAGTATATGTATTAATACCGTATTTCTCATATTATGATAGTATCCCTGTACCAACCAGAATTACATATATGTATTAATACCCGGTAATTCTCAATATTATATAGTATCCCTGTACCAACCAGAACAGTAATGATTAATACCAGTAATTCTCAATATTATATAGTATCCCTGTACCAACCAGATCTACAGTATGTATTAATACCAGTATTATTCTCAATATTATATAGTATCCCCTACCAACCAAACTACAGTATATGTATTAATACCAGTAATTCTCTAAATTATATAGTATCCCTGTACCAACCAGAACTACAGTATATGTATTAATACCAGTATTCTCAATACATATAGTATCCCCGTACCAGCCAGATCTACAGTATATGTATTATACCAGTTATTCTCAATATTATATAGTCCACTGTACCAGCCAATTACAGTATAGGTATTGATACCATAATTCTCATATTATATAGTATCCCTGTACCAACAGAACTACGTATATTATTATACCAGTAATCTCAAAATATATAGTATCCCTGTACCAACCAGAACTACAGTACCGTATTGTATTAATACAGTATTCTCAATATTATAGTATCCCCATACCAACCAGACTACAGTATATGTATAATCTATATTCTCAATATTATATAGTATCCCCGTACCAACCAGAACTCTCTATATATGTATAATACCAGTAATTCTCAATTACTGACATGCAGTTAGTTTATCTTAAAACAAAAGAGAGTAAAACACCATGATTTAAATGTTTAATATTTTTATTAACATATTTTTAATATACAGATAAATACAATATAAATATTAATGCAATATATACAAAAGAAAGCAATACAAAAAAAATGCAATATAATATTCATCTATCCAGGGCACGTTCTATATGTAATATTCATTCATCCCATGGCACGGCAACCATGCTCTAGTGGATTGGAGGGATGCTTGGATCATGTCCAGTTTGAAAGGTCCAACGTCTCCCAAGCCTCAGGTTTGTGACGGACTGCATCACATTTTTTCCATTCTCCTGGTACTGAAGAGAATTCATGGTACCTTGCACACGCGGAAGCTTCCTGTACCTGCAGAAGCAAAACATCCCCAAAGCATGATTGACCCCCCGCCATGCTTCCCAGTAGGCAAGGTGTTCTTTTCTTCATAGGGCCTTGTTCTTCCTCCCCAAACATAGCGTTGGTCCATGGGCCCAAACAGTTCTATTGGTTCCATCAGTCCACAGAACACTTTTGTGGTTTTCCACATGACTTTTGGCAAACTGCAGTCGACTCTTCTTATTCTTTGGAGCAGCAAGGGGGTGCGCCTGGGAGTTCTGCCATGGAGGCCTTCATTACGCATGTGGCGCCTTATTGTCTGAGCTCAAACTTCACTACACGCATCTGACAAATCTAAAGATTTGATTCAGTTCCTCAGCAGTCACACGGGGACTTTTCTCCACTTTGTGCTTCAGGTAGCGCCCAGCAGTCCAAGTCAGCATCTTCTCTCTGCCACGACCAGGTAGCGTTTCAACAGTGCCCTTTGCCTTGAATTGGCCAATGATGCTTCTTATGGGGTCTCTTGGTATGTTTAACATCTTTGCAATCTTCTTATAGCCATTGCCCTTCCTGTGAAAGAAATCACCACTTCTCTTGTCTTCCTGGACCATTCTCTTGACTTACTATCTGTAATATTCATCCATCCAGGTCACGGTATATCTGTAATATTCATCCATCCAGGTCACGGTATATCTGTAATATTCCACCATCCAGGTCACGGTATATCTGTAATATTCATCCATCCAGGTCACGGTATATCTGTATATTCATCCATCCGGTCACGGTATTCTGTAATATTCATCCATCCAGGTCACGGTATATCTGTAAATAGTCATCCATCCAGGTCACGGTATATCTGTAATAGTCTCCATCCCGGTCACGGTATATCTGTAATGCATCCATCCAGGTCACGGTATATGTAATATCTATCCATCCAGGTCACGGTATATCTTAATAGTCATCCATCCAGGTCACGGTATATCTGTAATATTCATCCATCCAGGTCACGTATAATCTGTAATATTCATCCATCCAGTTCACGTATAATCTGTAATATTCATCCCTCAGGTCACGGTATATCTGTAATATTCATCCATCAGGTCACGGTATATCTGTAATATTCATCCATCCAGGTCACGGTATATCTGTATTTCATCCACCAGGTCAGGGTATATCTGTAATTTCATCCATCCAGGTCACGGTATATCTTGTAATATTCATCCATCCAGGTCACGGTAAATCATCTGAAATATTCATCCATCCAAGGTCACCGGTATATCTGTAATTCATCCATCCAGGTCATGGTATATCTGTAATATTCATCCATCCAGGTCACGGTATATATGTAATATTCCATCCATCCAGGTCACGGTATATCTGTATATTCTCCCATCCGGTCATGGTATATCTGTAATATTCATCCATCCAGGTCACGGTATATCTGTATATTCATTCATCAGGTCACGTTATCTGTAATATTCATCCACTAGGTCACGGTATATCTGTAGTATTTTCATACCAGTCATGGTATATCTGTATATTCATCATCTAGGTCATGTATATCTGTATATTCATCCATCAGGTCATGATTATCTGTAATATTCATCCATCCAGGTCATGATATATCTGGTAAAATTCATTCATCCAGGTCACGGAATATATCTGTAATATTATCTATACAAGGTCAGGTATATCCAGGTTTTAAAAGGCCTAAAAATACTCATCTTATCTTCTTGGGACCAATGTCTGTCCGTATGATTTGGTTTCCTGGTTATTAGATCTTTTGTATGAAAACAAGGGTGGTCCAATGATAATAATCGGCCAAACTCCTTATGTTTCCGATCTACTATAGCTTTTTCTGTAGCTCTGGGCGCCAGTGTAAAAGAGCTGTTTTCATTCAGGAATTTCTCCATTCTCAGTCCTGATACTTCCTCTTCTTCTTCTGTCTGTCTGCTTTTAATTAAATCATCATCTACTTCCTCTTCTTCCATCATATCAATATGATATCTCTACTTCTCTCTTCTGGCATATCAATTAATGTACATAATCAATTTCTTCTTCTCTGGCATATCTATTACCATAATCAATTTTCTCCTCTCTTCGGCATATCAATTATGACATAATCAACTTTTCTCCTCTCTCGGCATATCAATTATGACATAATCAACCTTTCTCTCTTCCGGCATATCAATTATGACATAATCAACTTTCTCTCTCTTCCAGCATATCAATTAAACAATAATCCTGTTTTGAAGAACATGAAAACACAAAAGTAGGATTACAGATTACATAATGTTAATTCACTCTTTACACTGTGTTACTAAGTTGATATAATGAAATGATTTAAACATTGTAAATCCCAACTAAATAATGCATTTAGCAATTTGATTTTACCTCTTAGGTGTCCGGCTACTGGGGTCTTTTTTCTGTAGCTCTGGGAGCCAAATGTAATAACAACTGTTTCAACTGGGAAGTTCATCTCCCTGATACAGAAAGTATCTTTTTCTACTTCCTCTTCCTCCAGCATTTCAATTAGAAAATAATGGATGCCCCTGTAGAAAACCAAAGAATATAAATTCATTGATAGCATTAAGGCTTTCATGATGGAGCTTTAGTTACAAATAACAGAGAAGGGCAGAAATCCAAATTCTCTTTTAATCTCTGTCTACCATGGATTATGATGTATAGGTTGTATATCCACTTTAGTTATTATAGGGGAACTTAATGCTTCCAGTAACCCCGCCCAATCTGCTGTGAGGGAATGAAATGCTAGGTCCTCACCCTAGGAAATACAGTAGATCAGGGAAAAACATTAATATAACAGATCTTCATTCAGTCTGCCCTGCCCCTTTCATTGGACAGACAGGTACCTATCAGAAGATGCTGCACTCAAGCCCAACTTCCTTAGGTGGGACATCCCTGGGGAGGATAAAGGACGAGAGCCCAATTCTTGGTAAGTTTTTCTCCTGCTGTATCCCTAGACGAGGACCCAGTGTTTTATTAGAGAATAAAAGACATCCACACTATTTTTACCCCAGTTGGTTTCCCCTTTAAGTGACTGCTCCCTTAATAAACCTTTAAAAAAGAAACTTACCATCCAATGATTCCACAAAGGATATTTACTATATGGCCTGGGATTGATCTTCCCTCTCGATGATCATTCGCCGGGGGGTCTGCAAACACAACCACAGGTTAGTGAAAATGAACAGTATATTGTGAGTATAATGGTGTTAATGGTGATAAAAAGGAGTTCAATTCACTATAATTAAGTACTGCATGTGGGAACCCTGAAGGAAGAGACGTGCGGAGGGTAAGGATTACACGTCCCGGGAAATGTGCCCCTACGTCTCCCCTCTCAACAAAGGTCTTTCCATCACCACCGCCTCTATCTCCAACTGCCAATCACCCATTCCAACGGTTACCACTCCCCCTATTCCTTTCACTTCTCTACCGATAGCCCATTTATTTATTAGCCATGAAACTGCCATTAAATATCCGTGACGTCAGTTTTAGTACAGGAGTCTCTCTGCTTACCGATGTTAAATGAGTGGGGAAAGGACATTCCAACACTTTGGATTCATGATCCTCATGGTCTAGAAAAAGAAAACAGAATGAGTAAAACAGGTCAAAATAAAATAAATCTAATATTATAAATAAACTTCTATAAATAACCAAAATATAAACCAATCAGATGAAGGCTTTCTAATTCTATATTTATTGGTTCACTCCATAGAATAAATTGTATTTTATAAAATAGGGTCTAATTTCTAGCCAACGCCTTTCAGAAAATGTTTCATCTTTTACATATTTTTCTATTGGGAATAATTAGGATTAAATCCTTTTCCTTACAGCGAGTTTCCTAATCTCTATTTGAGAACAAATTTAAATTTACCTTTTCTGTATAGAAATAAAATTCTCTTTGAACTAAAGCTTGGCGCTTGGTCCAAACGCTGTTTGTGTGTCTTTGACCGTCAGCTGCTCAAACAAACAAGCAATGAAGTACAGGCAATTATTATGGGATGTCCCAATCATGTGATGTGTGATGGTCACAATCATGTGACACACACATCTGGCACAAACAACAATGAAGTACAGGCAGGATTATTATGGGATGTCCCAGTCATTTGATGTGGGACTTCACGTTTCCATGGCGATAAGTTTAAAAAAAAAAAAAAAAATATATATATATATAAATAACCTATATAAATAAACCATAATATATAAACCAATCAGACGAGACTTTCTAATTCTAATATTCATTGGTTTTACCCAGCAATACATTGTATTTTTATTGAATAGGTTCTATGTAATTCCGGTGCTGCTGTTATTCCCAATAGGACCGCCCGAGATCGAACCACAAGACACTCCCAGGACTTGTGTAAATACTTTATTAAATGGGTGACATCAGATAGACCATGGTGTAGAGATCACCTAGCAACCATAGCGGTTTCTATGGGGCCCGGAGCCGAGGGGCCCCGCTTAGCGTGGCAGTGTACATAATCATTATTCACTATATGTTAGGTAACTTTTCTGCCCAGTCCAAGCCCCATTGGTTTCTTACACGCCGGCGAGTGTCTCACACACAACCGGAGGGGGAGGGCGGGGTCACACGAGCGATGGTTTAGACGGCCGCATGGCGGTCACACAAGGGGGGGACACCGAGCGAGGTTAGACGGCGCGATGGCGGTCACACCGATCGATGGTTTGACACCGCGCATGGCGGTCACAACGAGCGATGGTTTAGACCCGCACATGGCGGTCACAGCGCGCCGATGGTTTAGACAGACGGCGGCGCATGGCGGTCACAGACAACCGAGCGATGGTTTAGAGCGGCGCGCATGGCGGTTACACCGAGCGATGGTTTGGAGTTGCGCATGGCAGTCACAGAACCGAGTGATGGTTTGGACGGCGCGCATGGCGGTCAAACAAACCGAGTGATGGTTTAGACGACCGCGCATGTCGGTGAATACGTTTAGCCAGCACAGAAGAGTGAGTGGCGAACGCGTTTGGGCGCGGAGAGATCCAATCACCAGTCCCAGCTCAGCCCACGGAGTCGGACTCAGGAGAAAGAACACAGCACACGATTGATTGAATTACCAGGAGGTAATAGACAGTGGTTGGCAATGCACGGAACTTACTGATGAACAAGGTTGGGTTGGGGTGATACTGGAATAAGGAAAAACAGTTGTTACTGACAGTTGAGCAAAATATAAAATATACTGAGTGTTGGGTTGGGGGAATTGGAAACAATTTTATCGCTCTGGGGGAGGGGCTTTTATAGAGAAATATATATAATAAATACATGGAACAAATACATCATGGATTAAACATTAACAGTATAATCTAAGTGGTGAAGCAAATTATTATTCAAGGGGGGGTCATATGACAAAGTAAACAATGTTCCCCCTAATAATATAAGATAATCAAAATCCCTTTCATAATCTGTATGGACACAGACTCCTCAGTGACTTCTAATCTCCTTATAATTTACAGTAGGGGATACTATCCCTTATATACATGAGTGGTCACCCAGATTCCCTGTATAACTCAGTCTGTGTCCTTGTACCTTTATATGGACACAGACTCCTCAGTGACTTCTAATATCCTTATAATTTACAGTAGGGGATACATTATCCTTATAATACTGAGTGGTACCCAGAGTTTCCCTGTATACTCAGTCTGTGTCCTTGTACCTTATATAGACACAGAACTCCTCAGTGACTTCAATATCCTTAGATTTACGTAGGGGATACATTATCCCTTTAATACATGAGTGGTACCAGAATTCCCCTGTATAACTCAGTCTGTGTCCTTGTACCTTTATATAACACAGAACTCCTCAGTGACTTCTAATATCCTTATAATTACAGTAGGGGATACATTATCCTTATAATCATGAGTGGTACCCAGAGTTCTCTGTTAAACTCATTGTGTCCTTGCACCTTTATATAGACACAGAACTCCTCAGTGACTTCTAATACCTTATAATTTACAGTAGGAGATACATATCCCTTATAATACATGGGTGGTACCAGTAGTCCCTGTATAACTCAGTCGTGTCCTTGTACCTTTATAGGACACAGAACTCCTCAGTGACTTCTAATATCCTTATAATTTACAGTAGGAGATACATTATCCTTATAATACATGAGTGGTACCAAGAGTTCCTGTATAACTCATCTGTGTCCTTTGCACATTTATATGGACACAGAACTCCTCAGTGACTTCTAATATCCTTTAATTACAGTAGGAGATACATTATCCCTTATAATACATGAGTGGTACCCAGAGTTCTCTGTATAACTCATTCTGTGTCCTTGCACCTTTATATGGACACAGAACTCCTCAGTGACTTCTAATATCCTTAATAATTTAACAGTGGAATACATTGTATCCCTTATAATACATGGGTGGTACCCAGAATTCCCTGTATAATCAGTCTGTGTCCTTGTACCTTTATATGGACACAGAACTCCTCAGTGACTCTAATATCACTTATAATTTACAGTAGGAGAACATTATCCCTTATAATACATGAGTGTAACCAGAGTTCCCTGTAACTCAGTCTGTGTCCTTGTACCTTTATATAGACACGAACTCCTCAGTACTTCTAATATCCTTTAATTTACAGTAGGGGATACATTATCCTTATAATACATGAGTGGTACCCAGAGTTCCCTGTATAACTCAGTCTGTGTCCTTGTACCTTTATGTAGACACAGAACTCCTCAGTGACTTCTAATACCTTTAATTTACAGTAGGGGATACATTATCCCTTATAATACATGATGGTACCCAGAAATCCCTGTATAACTCAGTCTGTGTCCTTGGTATCTTTATATAGACACAGAACTCCTCAGTGACTATCTAATATCCTTATAATTTACAGTAGGGGATACATTATCCCTTATAATACATGGGGGGTACCCAGAATTCCCTGTAATAACTCAGTTTGTCCTTGTACCTTATAAGACACAGAACTCCTCAGTGACTTCTAATCCTATAATTTACAGTAGGGGATACATTATCCCTTATATACATGGGTGGTACCGCAGATTCCCTGTAAAACCAGTCTGTGTCCTTGTACCTTTATATGAACAAACTCTCAGGACTTCTAATATCCTTATATTACAGTAGGGATACATTATCCCTTAATACATGAGTGGTACCCATAGTTCCCTGTAATAACTGTCTGGTCCTTGTACCTATTATGACACGAACTCCTCATGATTCTAATCCTTATATTTACCGTAGGGATATACATTATCCCTTATATACATGAGTGGTACCCAGAGTTCCCTGTATAACTAGTCGTTGGTCCTTGTACCTTTATATAGACACAGAACTCAGTGACTTCTAATATCCTTATAATTTACAGTAGGGGATACATTATCCCTATAATATGAGTGGTACCCAGAGTTCCCTGTATAACTCAGTCTGTGTCCTTGTACTTTATTGGACACAGAACTCCTCAGTGACTTCTAATATCCTTATAATTACAGTAGGGGATACATTATCCCTTAAATACATGGTGGTACCCAGAGTTCCCTGTATAACTCAGTCTGTGTCCTTGTAACCTTTATTGGACACAGAACCTCCTCAGTGACTTCTAATATCCTATATTTAACAGTAGGCATACATTATCCCTTATAATACAGTGGTGGTACCAGAGTTTCCCGGTATAACTCAGTCTGTGTTCCTGTTACCTGTATATGGACCAACGAACTCCTCAAGTGAACTTTCAATTCCTTATAATTTACAGTAGGGGATAACATTACCCTTATAATACATGGTGGTACCCAGAATTCCCTATATAATCAGTCTGTGTCCTTGTACCTTTATATAGACACAGAACTCCTCAGTGACTTCTAATATCCTTATAATTTACAGTAGGGGATACATTATCCCTTATAATACATGGTGTTACCCAGAATTCCCTATACTACTCAGTCTGTGTCCTTGTACCTTTATATGAGACACAGAACTCCTCAGTGACTTCTAATATCCTTATAATTTACAGTAGGGGTACATTACCCTTATATACTGGTTGGTACCCAGAGTTCCCTGTATAACTCAGTCTGTGGTCCTTGTACCTTATATAGAACAAGAACTCCTCAGTGACTTCTAATATCCTTATAATTTACAGTAGGGGATACATTATCCCTTATAATACATGGGTGGTACCACAGAGCCCCTGTATAACTCAGTCTGTGTCCTTGTACCATTTATAAGACACAGAACTCCTCAGTGACTTCTAATATCCTTATAATTTACAGTAGGGGTTACATTATCCCTTATAATTACGGAATAGTGGTACCCAGAGTTCCCTGTATAACTCAGTCTGTGTCCTTGTACCTTTATATAGACAGAACACTCCTCAGTGACTTCTAATATCCTTATAATTTACAGTAGGAGATACATATCCATATACTCATGGGTGGTACCCAGAATCCCCGTATAGGGCTAGGCACACTATCGTGTTTGTTTTTGCATTTTTTTCATATCATTGATAATGCGGAAAATTTCACTGATTGGTCCTGCAGGCCACCGCTGTGCTGTATGTCCCCCTGTGCGTAGTGTAAGTGACATATGCAGAGTGTACCGTAGTTATGTGATTTGGGGAGCTCGCCCATAAGAGTGGAACAGAGTGGCAGCGTGGAGTGTTTTGGCAGAATCTTAAGCATTGTCAATTTTTGGGGGGGCAGGGGGGATCTGGGCATTGGGAGTGTGTGCTGCAGATGTTTCCTTGTGGTCTGGTTTGCCTATTTGGGCCCTATATGTGTCCTGGGCTCCTTTTTACCCTACAAGTGTGTCTTTAAGCCCTCCTGTTTGCATGACCCCTAGAATAGACCGTTATGGTTTGCCCTTGACCCAGCGGCTTGGTTGATTCAGTTGCTCAGTAGAGATCTGAGCATGTGGGACCCATCCAACAGCTCAATCAGTAGAAATTACGGTTAGGAACGTTCAAGGTAATGATGCATTCTGGGAAGAAGAAGGACCGTTAGAACCTGAAATGTCAGCTCACTAATGTCAACTACAGGGAACAGCAAAGGGAATTAAATCCTCAATTTTTCGAATGGGAGAGAATATGTCGAATAACTAAGAAGGCATCACACAAACTAACATGTACAAATATTGATCATTCCACTGAATTGTCCCTTTAACTTAACTTCCTTCCGTCTTTTAAGTGGAGAACGGGAGGTAAGACACAGCTCCTTTACCTCCGTTCTTCAATAAAACTGAATGGAAAAGGGGGGTTTTACCAGTGAGTTTAAACACATAGTCTAAAACTGATGGGGTATCTAGTTTTGGACAGATATGCTTTTATGGGTGCGTTATTATAATGCCCTCTACCGCCATCACAGAAGTCGGTACCGAGTCTTAAACCCTGCTGCAGTTCATGCAAGCAGAGGACACGGACAGATCACCCCGCGGGAAAGAGGGTAATGTATGTATAGTTCGGTTGGGGAGTTTTGCACAAGTTAACTATGGGCGGTGGGTTGGGGAGTGAGCCCTACACATACAGCAAATAATGAAAAAAAAATGGGGTGACACTGCCCTTAAAAGCCCTTTAAAGAGAACCGTGACCAATGATAGCATAAGAATTCCAGTTCCATGTCTTAATACCAGTTATCTCAATATTATATAGTATCCCTGTTACGACAGAGCACAGTTAGTTGCCCAGAAACTAATTATACTGTCAACAGACTAGTATTGTATTAATACTCTCAATTTGCCCTAGTCAAATACAAGTGATTCTCTAATTATAATATACTTGTCATCTCTGTACCAACCAAACTTACAGTATAGTTAACAGTATCCTTAAGTATCCTAACAACGATATATAAGTATAACCAGTAAATTCTCAATAGTATATAGTATCCCTGTACCAACCAGAAACTACATTATATTATTAATTACAGTAATTCTCAAATTATATAGAGTATCCCCTACCAACCAGAAACTACAGTATTAGTGCTATTAATACGCATAGTTCTCAAATTATATAGTTCCCTTGTACAAACCAGAACTACAGTATGCTATTAAACCAGTAATTCTCAATCTTATATAGTCAATCCCCTCCGTACCTAACCAGAAAATACAGTATAGTATAATACCAGTTCTCACAATAGTATAAGTTATCCGTACAGTGGTATAGTACAGTACAATATCTATACAGTATAATTATCTCGACAGTACAATGTATATACAGTATAATTTATATACAGTAGATATATATACATGTATATATTATATACAATGTACAATATATATTATACAGTATAATATCTATACAATGTACAATTGTATATACAGTATAGATATCTATATACAGTATAGAAACAATATATCATACAGTCCTATATCTAATACAGGCCAGTGGGTAATACAGTACGCTGTAACAATACATTACAGGTGATAATACAGTTTCAACATCTATAGCATACTCCTCTTCACTGTATACAGTACAGATATCCTCTACTACCCCGTACTAATATCCTATCACCAACCAGGTAGATGAAGTACATGTTATTCTACAGTACAGTGTATATACAGTACAATTACCTATAACAGTAGTACAATATAAATACAATCGAATATCTATACAGTACGTTGATTATTACAGTACAATATCTATACAGTACAGTGTATATCAGTACAATATCTAACAGTACAATATATAATACAGTCCAATATCTCTACAGTACACGTGTTACTATACCAGTACAACATCTATACAGTCAACCCGCGTAATCTACAGTCCACTAATTATAATCAGCCCAATATATTATACAGTCCCCATAATCTATTACATCATCGTGTATATTTTTCCAGTACATATTATATACACGTATAATATCTATATCATTACTCCTTACCTGTATACAGGTACAATGTATACACAGTACATATATTCCCTACATACAGTACACGTCGTATACTATGACGAATATCTATACAGTACAATTCTATACATTACAATGTCTAACACTTTACACAATATATACTACAGTATAGTGCCTACACACTACACACTAAGCTACCACATATCGATTACAGCAACTGAATATCTAATACAGTCTACATCTTATCATACAGACAATATCGATACAGTACAATCTTTCATACCGTATCCAATTTAATACCAGATATAAATATATAGATTATACTAATATATACCGTGTATTTACAAGTACACATATCTCAATGCCGTATCAATGTATATACCAGTATAATATATAAGATACAGTATAATGTTATAGGTACGTACAAGTGTTACTCCATGTATACATAATCTACCTACAGTAACCAGTGTAAATCTACAGACTCTATCTTGTACAATATCTATACAGTACAATGTATATACGTAACAAATATCTATACCTCAGTTATATATCAGTACAGGATATCATCACACAGTACAATGATAATACAGTTATATATATATATACAGTATAATGGTATATACAGTACATTATCTTTGGATATACAAGTCACATATCCTATCACAGTACAACTATGTGTATATATCACTCAAGCTCTGATATGTAGTCGCTAGGCACTTAAATTCCTGCGCTAAAACGAGCATCAACTAATGCGATATATAAATCCACGTCGATGCGTGTGTGAATTTTCGTAACCCGCTGCATCCAACGCTATAGAAGGCTAAAGTCGCGATAACCGGATAGCGATCGCAGTTAGCGGGATTTTAACTTCAATATATGCCAGCTAGGTCTGGGTAAATGGGCCCTATTTGTTTCTATATGACTATAATTACACTATATTGCTTCAATGTGGCGCTTTTTGCTCTTTATCAGGGGCGTCCCGGCCATCTTTGCCACCCTCTGAGCCCAAACATTTTATGCCGCTTCATGTTCCACTAGGCCCCTTAAAATGTGCCACCCTGCAACCGCAGGGATGGTGTGGCTGGCTTCCAAGATGTGGGTAGTATTATCTACACATTCCATTCAAATGCACATCCCTTTCCTCTACACCATCATTCCTGTAGATATTCCTTTCCCAAAACGATGTTAGCCTGCCACCTACGTCAATGTAGACTTCTTTCATCACGTGCCCTAATTAACCTAACCAAGTTGCCCTCTACGCCCAGATCACACAGACTGACATAGTAACAATTCCTTAATGCCCCGACCTACCTTACTAAGTTAAAATTAAGAGGTACCCAGCTCGTCACCACGCAGATAACTATAACCACCCACTTACCCTTCTGATGATCAGAAAGCAGGGCCTTCATGAAGGGCGGCAGTTTCTTAGCCAGAAGAAAATTGGGAGAATTTACAGTGAGCTCTGGCTGCTGCAAATCACACTGATATTTACAGGTCTGGATGCCCCTGGGTCCCTTGAGCTTTGCTTCATCTTGCCACAAATCTCATTAGCCGAGACCACCCCTGCTGCTTTAGTACTTTAGAATGTCCCATAATTGCTTTATATGGCTCTGTATGACTCTATACTCTATTTGCTCTATGTGTGCTCATTATTGGCTCTTTGTTACCCTATATATGGCTCTATATTCGCTTTTATCTGGCTCTTCATCCGCTGGTCGGGAACAATAACGAAATATAATAAATATGATTACCTTTTCCCCTTCCTTTCCTTTTTTTCTTCACCTTTTCATAAAACCTTCTTTTTCCCCCTTTTTCATCTCAGCGGGTACATACTGAGATTATGTTGGCCACCTGGATGCCACACCCTTTTAACTCTCTCCCCGCTACCCCTCCTATGTACCCACTCCACCCTTATCCCACCTCCGTAACGACGTGTGCCTAGCCATACACCTTCCTCAAATCAGAGTCTCAAATCCAGGGATAGGTGTGTGGTGTGTGCTTCCAGGATTGATAGTTGTACATTTACTACAATTCCCTCAAAATGACAATTTTCGCTACTACTCCATTAATTCCCTAGCAAGATATTTTTCCACCGGTCCATTGTTACAGGACCATCGGCCACCCTAAAGAGTTCTTTCCCACTCCCCCCCCCCCCCTTCCCCACTCCATCAGGGTAGCATTCTTTTCATACATGCACTATTAAAAACCTAACCAAGTTTGCCACCCCCGCCCCTCACGGCTGGCCGCAGTATCACACAGTGACTGGTATCATATACCATGCTTTAATGCCCAGATCCCACCTTAATACTATTGAAAAATAAGATGGCCCGCTCTGCACACACAGATAATTACTCCAACCCCACTTATCCCTATGCATGATCAGAGCAGCAAGGGCCTGATGAGGTCCGGCCAGTTAGCCGGAAAAATTGGGAGAATTTAACAGTGAGCTCTGACCTGCTGCCTCTCTGATATTTACAGGGATGCTGCCCTGATGCATTTTGCTTCATTCATTCGCCAATCAGGTTAGCAAGAGCACAACACCCTTCCACTCCTCGCTCTTTATTACTTTTATACATTATGTTCAGCATATTGCTTTATATGGCTCTGTAAAAGGCTATATAACTCTATATTGCTCTATTGTGGCTCCTAGAGTCCTCTTTTTACCTGACCGGCATATATAGGCCCTTCGATATAGTAATCTGCTTAATAGGTCTCTTCACTCCGCGAACCGATAGCACGTCTAGCCTTTGTTTGTCTATATTCTCGTTTCTTCTGTATAGTGTATTTGTCCCTTTTTTTTTTGTTCCAGCTTGGAAGTTCTCATTCCTGTCCAGGTCCACGTTATATCTGTAATATTCATCCATCCGGGTCACTGTAGATTCGTGTGTAAGATTCATCCATCCAGGTCACGGTTATTGAATCTTCGTACAATATCTCCTTAGCGATATCCAAGGTCACGTGTATATTCTTGTAATATTCATTTCGATGCTCAGGTCCTGTATATGAACTCTAGTAATATTCATTAGCCATCCGAGGTCAGGGTATAAAATTCTTTATTATTCACATCCCCACCTCCAGGCTCCACGGCCTAACTCAATGGTCTGTATATTCATCCATCCACAAGATATGTCACTGCCTATATCTGTAATCTCAGCCATCAGGTCATGGTATATCTTGCGAAATATTTCATTCATCCAGGTCACGGTAGATCGGTAATATTCGACTCCAATTCCCATCCTGGTCATGTATATATCATGTAATCATTACATAGGCCATCCAGGTCACGGTACTCTGTAATTATTCATTCCATCCAGGTCAAGCGGTTAACCCTTATCTTCATTTCCCTTCATCCAGCGCTTCATGGTTATCCATCTGTATATTCTATCCATCCCCAGGGTCACGTGGTAATATCTGTAATATATCATCGATCCAGGTCATGGTATTATCCTTTAACTACTCATCAATATCCTCATATCCAGGTCATGGTATTAAGTACATGATGTGCTGGTAATATTCAGGTGAGATTTCCATCCAGGTCATGGTTTATCTGTATAACATGCAGTACCCATCCAGTCATGGATGATGATCTGCGTACTATCCAACCATTCCAGGTCACGGTTATAGTGCTGTATCATCCACTCTCATCCACATTTCCTAGGTCCACGGTCATCCATCTGTAATATTCATACCATGATACCAGGTCACTGCGTATACTCTGCTACATTCATCCATCACAGGATCAACGGTATATCCCGTATATATTCATCCCCATCCGTTGGATCCACGTGTATAGTCCTGGGTAATATTCATTGGTCATCCAGGTCCGGTATATCTGTAATATTTCATCCATCCAGTATCCCGTATAAATGTAATATTCATTCCATCCAGGTCATGGTATATCTTGTAATATTTCATTCCATTCCAGTCATGGTATATCTGTAATCTTCTGTCCGTCCAGTGTCATCGTCTATTTCTGTAATTATTCCATTCCATCCAGCACGGTCACTCTGTAATATTTCATTCAATCCAGTACGGATATATCTGTAATTTTCGCTCATGTCCAGGCTCATGATATCTGTAACCATTTCTATACCTCATTCTCTGGTCCGGTAAACTCTGTACATTATTTGCAATCCAATCCTGTATCTCTCAGAGTCACGGTCTATCACCTGTCTTGTGTAATATTTTCATCATCCCCGGTCATTGGTATAGTCTGTAATATTCACTTTCCTAGACGCAGGTCACAGATAATATCTGTAATCCTCTCCTCATCCATCCAGTGTCACGGTATATCTGTAATATTCATTTCCATCCCTCTAGGTCATGGTTCAATATTTCTGTAATTTCATGCCATGTTCTAGTTTCACGTATAATCTGGTGTCATTCATCCCATCTATCCCAGGTTCAATGAGATATTATCTGTAATATTCCATTTTCATTCCAGTTTCCATGGTTATTAATCTGTAACTATAATCCCTCATATTTACCATTCCAGGTTTCATACCCTGGTATATTCTGTAATATTCCATATCCACCCAAGGATACATTTGGTATACATCTGTAATATTCACCTCATTCAGGTCACGGTTCTATCTGTAATATTTCATTCCATCCAGTTAACGGTATATCTGTAATATTCATTCCAGCCAGGTCCCGGTATATCTGTAAATTCATCCATCCCGTCACGGTAATCTCTGTAACATATTCATTCCCATCCCAGGGCACTGTATATCCTCCTGTATATTTATAACCATCCATGTCACACGGTAATGTTTTCACTGGTGTCTGTTATATTCATAACCATCCAGAGTATGGTATATATCTGTAAATATTCAACTCAATCCAGGTCCATGGTATTTATCTGTAATATTCTTCATCCAGGTCACGGTCGTAGTACTTGTAATAATTCAATACCAACATCCAGGTCACGGTATATCTGTAATATTCATTCCCTCCAGTCAACGGGTATCTCTGATAACCACTTCATCGTTTCCCATAACACCAGGTCACATGTATAACTGATATGTACTTCATCCATCCAGAGTCATGGTCACATCTGTTTGTATTTCGAATTAGATCTAACGGATCTTGAAAGTTAGTTGTTCTTATGAAGAACGTTTCGCGCTCAGTCATAAACCGACTGGGCATATTTTCTCAACTTAGACAGACACTTCCCACAGACTCGGTGGGCAATTAGGTTACCCCTTAATCTTGAAAATCCCAATTAGCATATCACAATTTTCACCATTGGGGTTTTTTCTTGGCAAATAGTAAAATTTTACATTTTAACAACTGTGTTTTTTTCATTACAAATTTCTTGTTGTTTTTCACAGCCAGTGTTAAGGGTTGTGATTAGATAGTGGTGGCTACAGAGGTGGTTCAAGGAACAAGCTAAGAACCAGTGTAGGTGCGTTTTTTAAAAACAGCATTTGTACTGTCAGACAGTTGGGTGTGTCGAACCCGCCCACCTTCCCTACCGATTTAAGGCTGTGTTTCATGATTTGTGCACACGATAAATGTCCATCCGTAAACCAAACTCTAACCACGAACTGATCTCACGCCCATCGAACATTTTTTTTATAACAAACACCTATAATAAATAAAGGTCCCTCCAATCAACCAGGGGTGTGTTCCGTGTTGACTTATTTATAGCCTGACGTTTTCCACCTAATTTCAAATACCGAGGATAAGTTTCTTATAATTAAAAAACATGGGAATGTGGCTCATGGGATCTCCGTTTCACCCATATGTGGCCAACCTTTTACTACATGGAGGAGGTAGAAACCCGGCGCTTAATACCTTTAAGGGGCATAGCACTCCAGCCACTGTTCAGGATATGTGGATGCACCGGGTTAAATCCACAGAAGAAGGCATAGTCGTTTCATACCCAGAACTCACTGTAATGCTGTTAGAGACCAATGTACATCAAAATGCCCCTACAAGGGTATAAGAATCCAAAACACACACGGCTTTCTGGACTGCTTGGTCAGAAGTCAGGGAGAATGGTTGAAACTGAAGTAGAGTGTTTTACCAGGGACACCACCCACACCGAATCATTATTGAGTTGACTTCCCGACACCCTTTATATTCAAAAGCTGGGTTTCTGCATCAGAACCCTGCACTACATGAGCCGGAGAACATCCCCACTAGGCACAAGAGCTGATAACATCCCCATCTAGCACAGAGCTGAGAACATCCCACTACACGAGTCTGAAAAGAACATCCCCACTGAGCATCAGAGCCGAGAACATCCCCACTACACAGAGCTGAGAACATTCCCCCACTAGCATCAAGGCAGCGGAGAACATCCCCACGTAGCACCAGAGCTGAGAACATCCCATAGCACATAAGCAGCTGAAGGTAACATCCCCACTAGCAAGAGCTGAGTACATCTCCCACTAGCACAGAGCTGAGACATCTCCCCACCACATAGAAGCACGGATACGACAACATCCCCACTACACAGAGCTGAAACATCCCCACCTAGCACAGACTGAGAACATCCCCACTAGCCAACCAGAGCCTGAGAACCCTCCCTTCCCCCAAGAAAAACAACACTCAGCACAGGGTTAGCTTGATATAACATCTCCCACTACACTGAGCTGAGAACATCCCCACTTACACAGAGCTGAGAACACATAACCCTATGCACAAGCTGAGTACATCCCCACTAGCCACAGAGCTGAGAACATTCCCCACATAACAACAGCGCCATAAACCATCCCCTACTCACAGAGACTGAAACAATCCCACTAACACACCTAAACACATCCCCACCAACAAAGAGTCCAGAACCATACCCCACTAACAAGCCGCTTCAACACCATCCCCCACCTATCAGTCACGAAGCTGGATGAACTTCTCCCCTACCAAGCAGCTGTGAGAACATCCACCAACCACCACAGAGCTTTGAGAACCCCCCATATAAATCTCCCACTATTCCCCCGAGCTGAGAACATCCCCACTAGTACAGAGCTGAGAACATCCCCACTAGCACAGAGTCTTGATAACACTCCCCCACTAGCACACATACACAGCAATGAGACAAACTCCCCATCTAGCACAGAGCCATTCAGAACATCCCACCTAGCGCACGAGCTGCAGCAACATCCCCCACACTCGCACAATGAGTCTGACACCACCACCCAACTAGCACAGAGCTGAGAACCTCCCCACTAGCACACAAGACTCAGACCATCCCCACTAGCACAGAGCCTGAATCAGTCAATGAGAAACATCCCCAACTATTTAGCACAGAAGTCTGAGAACGTCCCCACTTAGCACAGAGCGTGGAGGAACGGCTCCCCCACCTAAGCAACAGAGCGCAGAGAGCCATCCCCAATAGCACAGATCTTTGAATGAATCCCCCCAACAGACGTCAGCACCTTCCCTCACCTGCTATAGCAGCCTCAGAAAATCCCCAACTAGCAATTATCTGAGAACGGTCCCCACTAGCACAAGAGTCTGAGAACATCACCCACTAGCACAAGAGCTAGAACATTCTCCACTACTAAAGTAGCTGAGACATCCCCACTATAGCACAGAGCCGAGAACATCCCCAGCTTTAGGCACATAGCTGAGAACTTCGGCCCACTAACTATACCCTCGAGCCACTGAGAACACCCCAGTAGTCAACAGACCTGAGAAACAGTCCCCCAACTCGCCACAAGAGCTATGAGACACATACAGACATCCCCACTTAGCACACCTGAAGCGAGTGACAACTACACCCCACATATTCACAGAGCTGAGAACATTCCCCACTAGCACAGATGCTCGCGCACCCCTCACCCATACTAAGCCTACAGAAGACTGAGAACATTCCCCCCCTTGAGCAACAGAGCTGAGATAACACCCACTAGCACCTCTCTCTTTCCCCCTTCTCTTTTACCACCCTTGATCCCATCTCATCAGGTTACCCCTCTTTCCACATTCTTTGCCCTACCCCTTTTCCCTTCTCTTCGTTCTTTCCTACCTTAGATTACTCCTTTCCCTCTTTCACTCGTCCTCTTTTCTCTCTCCTTCTTCCCTTCTCGCTTTCCGCCCTTCTCCCTTCCCTTCCTCTCTTTTACCCATCTACTTTCTTCCAGGTTCCCTCTCTTTCCCTCTTTCCTGTCTCTTTTCCCAACGCTTACCCTTCTCTTTCCCCTCTTTCCCTTCTCTCTTTCCCACCTCTCTCCATTCTCGCTTTCTCCTTTCCCCTCTCTCTTGTCCTCCTTTTTTTTTTTGTCCTTCTTCTATTTATCCCCCTTCTCCCTCCCCCTCTACATCCCTATCTTATCCCTTTCTCACCTCCCCTATGCTTTTTCCTTTCTCTCTCTTCCCTCTTTCCCTTCTCTTCCCTCCCCTCTTGCTACTCTCATCTCTCGAAACCTCATCCCTCGCGCAATTAGCACAAAGTGTTGTCTTTTTTCGCACGCTCGGACGAGCGCTGCACCACTCACTCAAATCCTCCTCTCCCCGTAGTGGAGTTGCGCCCTCAACGACAAGCCGGCTTGGCGCCTTCCTCCCAATGACCACCCGGACAGTGTGAGGAGTTTTTTATGAACGTGGCACTTGAGGCTTCTTGCGTTAGCCCGCGCCCAATTGGACCCCCCTTTTTACAACCTCTCAGGTTGCAATATCGGATTAACAATACTATATAGCTCACATTCATACACACCTATGTCGTGGTAAATAACGATATGGTTTGCTGTTTACAATACCCCCAAGTGCTCTTTGCTTAACCACCATCATGGGTTGAATATATAATTATCATCATAGGTTCAAGCGACTCTGAATCAAAGTGGTTAAGGGAGTTGCAGTCTCCTGTGTTACGTTATTCCAGTGCTTCTAATATTCTTTATAAGTGTTCACAGTAGGGGATACATTATCCCTTAATGGAATCACATCCGTGGTATCCCAACAGTTCCCTGTATACCTCTGTGGAAGGGTCCCTGCTGCGCTCCCATGTCACGCGTACCCTTTAATATAACAACAGAACTACCCCCATCCCCTCGGATAGGAGCGATCAATCATCGAAAAAACTTATAATTTACAGTAGGGAATAATTTCATTTTTTACCTATAAACATTTCGTTGGTTTAGCCAAGCAGTTTCACCCTGATAACTCAGTCTCCTGTGTCTCTTTGTATCTTTATAATAAGACAACGAACCCTCAGTGAACTTTCCTAATCTATCCTTATAAACCTACTCGCTGGTGGGGTACAGTATCCCTTATAAGACCTGTGATTGTACCAGAGACTGTTCCAATTCACCTCTGCTATACAACTCAAGTCGGGGTCCTGGACCTTGAAACTAACACAGAACTCTCTGTGACTTCGAATATCCTTTTAAGAATTATACAGGGGAGATGACATGATTCTCCCTGTAGAAGACATAAGGGGGACACGAATGTTATAGGTCCCGTTGTGGGGTGGGGTGGGTTACACCTCCCAGTCTGGGCTCCTCTGGACCTTTATATGAGACAGCAGAAGCCTTCTGTTGACTTTTCTAATATCCTTAAATTTACAGTAAGGGGAATTATCATTTACTTCCTTAGAATACTGGTGGTACCTTACCCAGTAGTTTCCCTTGCATAACCAGTCTGTGGGATCCTTGTACCTTTAATTCTATGAATCATGAACCTCCGTCGGTGACTTCTATACTGATTTTCTTATAATGGACTGGAGGTCGGATTGAGCACAATAGTATTTCGCTTCATAATAACAATAGTTTTCTTACCCCCAGAGTCCCGATACTACTCAACCCTCCCCCCTGGGTCCCCTGTCACAACTCTAGTTAGACCTTCACACCTACACGGGATTATAACATCAATTTCCCTTCAAAATTTAGTGGACATCATGACTCCTCAAGTCACGGTTGTCTAATAATCCGAATATAATCAATTAGCACCTGGGGATACAACAGTTGAGTGCCCCTATAAGTTAAATACATGAGGGGGTAACACCAAATGAACAAAGTCTTCCCATGTATAAAATACACCATGGAAGGGTCTGATGCCCTTCTACACTATTCTCTAGACCACAGAACTCCTCAAGGTATAACTTTCTACATAATCCTATAATAGCTTTTACAGTAGGTGTGAATACAGTATTATCCGCTGATGAAACTCAGCTAAGTGTTTGTACCTTTTATGAGTTCCCTGTATAATCCAGTTCTGATGCGTCCTTGTACCTTTTATATAGTACACAGAACTCCTCTTTGACTTGTCTAATAGCCTTATAATTTACAGTCGGGGGATACATTATCCTTATAATTACATGAGTGGTTATAACCCAGTATTCCCTGTATAACTCAGTTCTGTGACCTGTACCTTATATATGAACATCAGAACTCCTCGGTGACTTTAATATCCTTATAATTACTTACAGTATGTGATACATGATCCTTTATAATACATGAGTGGTACCGCTAGAGTTCCATGTATAAAACTCCGTCGTGTCCTTGTACCTTTTAAGGACACAAACCTCCCGCAGTAACTTTTTCTATATCAGCCTTATATTCTACATGCTGGGGATACAATTATCCCTAATAATCCATGACGTGGCACCCCAAGTTTCCCTGTCATAACCAGCTCCTGTGACCTTGTACCTTCTTATATACACACAAAACACTCCTCAGTAACTTCTTACAACTCCTAATCCTACCTATAATTTTACAGAGGATACATTATCCCACTTATAATAAACACCATAGATGGTACCTTATGTTTCCCTGTTTATACCTCAGCCATCTGCCTGTTCTGTACCTTTTAATACTAAGACAAGAACCCTGCCCCTCAGTGACTTTTTCTAACGTCTCCTTTATAATTTTACAGTAGGGGGATACAGTTCCTTACTAATCATGAGCTGGTACCACTCAGAGTTTGCCCTTAAACTCAGTCTGTGTCCCTTGTCACCTCTTATGTCAATAAACACAAGAACTCTCTCAGGCTGACCTTCTTAATTACCCCATAACCATAAGTAGGGATACATTATCCCTGCCTATACCATAAGTGTACCTTAACAATATGTTCACCTATAATTCACTCACTTTCTTGTGTCACTTATGTTACTCTTTAATATAGTAACGCATGAACTTCTCATGACTTCTAAATACCTTATTAAATGTTCCCAAAAACGAGCATGTGGTATATACATATATCCCTTATCAATGACATGCCGTGGTACCTTCCAGGTTCCTCTGTATAATTCTCCTGTCTGTGTCCTTTCCCGGTTCCTTTTATTAATAACGGCAGACTTCCTCAGTGTGCGCTCCCCCACAGCATAATAATCCCCTTATTAATTTCCACACTCAGGAAGATATCAATATTCCATTATAATCAATAACATTTAAGTTGGTGTTACCCCAGAGTCCACTCTGATATTATAACTCAGATTCCCTCGTTGTCCTTGTACCTTTATATGACACAGAACCCTCAGATGTACTTCTAATATCCTTATAAGTTATCAGTAGGCGGATACCTTATCCCTTATAATACCTAGTTGGTATCCATCCTGGTCATAGTTCCCTGTATAACTCATCTGTTCCTTGTACCTTTATATTACTTGCAGTAACTTCCTCGTTGACTTCTAATTAAATCCTTATAATTTCACAGTAGTGCAATACATTATCCCTTATCAATACATGAGTGGTACCCTGCAGAGATTCCCTGTAAATATCCTCAGTTCTGTGTTCCTTTGTAACCCCTTTATATAGGAGAAGATACTCCTCATGACTTTCTCATACCCTCCTTATTAGATTATACAGTCGGCGTGTGATACATTATCCCTTTATCCGATACATGCGGGTACGCTTCAAACTATAAGTCCCTAGTATAATAACTGTAGTTCATATGTTGGCCTTGGGTAACTTTATATATAGCTGCAAACGGGTCGTTTCTTTTCAGTGACTGTCTCAAATAAATACCTTATAATTTACAGTAGGGATACAGTTACATGCCAATCCATTATAATACATGAGTGGTACTCATAATTATTTTTTCCCCTCTATAAGATCTCAGTCTGTGTCCTCCTACTGATACCTTATATAAGACACACTTGGGTAGACCCCTGGAAGTGATTAGGTTTTAGTGAGTAATATATGTATGAGTGTTGTGATGTATAGGGTTTCTAGTGTTGTGGTTGCTGATAGTGATATAATGTTAATGTAGTAATATAGTGTTAGTGAGTGATTTAGTAGCGAGTGTCTAAGGGGAGTAATATAGTGTATAGTGAGTGTAATTATAGTGTCTAGGGTGTGAATATTCTACGTGAAGTAATATAGTGTATAGTGATTAATATAGTATGTCAGTGTGTGACCTTATATAGTGTTCTAGTGAATGTGATATAATGTCTGAGCGGAGTCTGATAGAGTCTAGGGTAGTGAATATAGTGTCGAGGGAGTAATAAGTATAGAGTGCTGGGCTGTTTTGTGTGAATTATAATATCTAGTGTTGGATCCAGCAGATCGGTTTAGTTGAAGTAAAGTATAGTGTCTAGTGAGAGGTGAAATATGTAGTGTCCTGAGTGAGAGGTAAATTTTATAGTCGTCTAGTGGAGCAGTGATATTAGTGTCGAGTTGGCTGGTGATTTTTTATAACTAATCGCTAGTGTGGATGTTATCCCTGATTCTCAGTCCCCTCCGCCCCCTCTTCCCGTAATTAAATTTAGTGTATAGGCCACCGCCTTTAATAATAGTTGTCTAGTGCGTAATATAGTTGAATAGTGTTGTGATAGCAGTGGTCTAGGGAGTAATGCACCATACAGTCAGTCTTAGTGTGTGCATCATAATATCTAGTGGTCCGATATAATGTCTAGTGAGTACCCCTCCATAGTACGTCCTAATGTAAGTGACCACTCCACATATAATATAGAGTGTGTGACTGATAATGTACTATAGTGAGTAATATAGTCTGTCTAGTGCCCCGTAATAAGTGTATAGTGTTGTAATATAGTGTTAGTGAGCGTCAGTAATATAGTGTCTAGTGCGCTAATATTTGTACGTGTCTAGTGTGTGATATAGGTCTAGCTGACGTAACCTATAGTGTTCTAGTGTGTGATTAAACCTCCTAGACCGTGTGATAATGTCCCCCCCCCCCCCCAGTAAGTGAGATCCACCAACTAAGTGTCATAGTGTGCACACAACCACTGTGATATAAGGTCTGTAAGTAAGTGTAACATAGGGTTAAGTGCTGTGATCATAAACTCACCCCATATACCGTGTTGTGATATCAAATGTACTAAGTGTGCACTCGAATAATTGTCATACGCCTGCACGTACGACACTATAATATCTGTCCTAGAGACGTGATTTATAATGTCTAGTGAGTAACTATCAGTGCCCCTGTGCGTAACTAATAGTGTTAGTAGCAGACTACAAAGACCCACACAACCCAACCACAAAACATCACTACAAACACAACTAGTGTCTAGTGAGCAATATAATATAGGTCACCTAGTGACTCACCACCCCACAATGCTCCCCCCCCCCCGATCTAAACTGACTCTAGTAGCCCCCCACATGAGCCCTATAGCGTTAGGTGAGTAGTAATCTTTAGTGTCTAGTGCGGTCCGTAATATAGGTCCCTAGTGTGTGTTTTATATACCGTGTCTAGTTGTTGTCGATATTAAGTCTAAGTTGATTGTAATTATAGTTTTTGTCTAGTTGAGTAGTAATATAGTGTCTAAAAGCCTGTGTGTAGATAATGTCTAAGGAGTATTTATATTGTGTTCTAGTTGAGTACATATAGTGTTAGTGTGTGGATTATAGTGTCTAGTGTGTGTAATAAGCAGTGCGTAAGTAATCATAGTGTCTATGGTTTGGAGTGCACCCGTAACTGCCTAAGAGGCTCTTTTTGAGTTTTTTGTGTGGTGATTATTAGTAATGTTTTGTTTTTCCTAGTGAGCCTAATAGTAATATAGTGTCTAGTTGACTGTAATACGATTGTCCCCCTATTAGTTTGTTTGTGATTTTAAATAGTTTTTCTACGTTGTGTTGATTATAAGTAAGTGCCAGCGTATATATGTCTCTAGTTGATGTAATTATATAGCCCTCGTCTATGTGTGATCTTATAAGGTTAGGGAATATTAGGTTGTTGTCTAGGGAGTAATATATGTGGTCTAGTGCTGTGATCTTGTGAGTTCTATAATGTTTCTAGGGGAGTAATAACGTGTCTAGTGATAATGCCCCTAGTGTCTATAGTGTGTTGATAAATACTCTAGTGTGTGATATAATGTCTTTAGGGAGGTACCACTTTATTTTGGCAGGTTAGTAATATAGTTACGGGTCTGAGCATGTAACTTTGACCGAGTGTCTTAGCGTTGTGATTGTGTGATATTAGGTATTAGAACTGTGTGGATTTATAAGTCTAGTGAGCTATACCTCGATACGTTTTGTCTTAGTGAGTAATATTAGTGTACCTCCAGTGCTTCGTCTGTTGACTTCCATAATATCTGTGTGTTTACCTTGTAATCCCAATTGCACCTGCCCTACTAGTGAGTATATAGTGTCTAGTGTGCTGATATACCTATCTAGTGTCGTGATTAAGTCTAGTTTGTGTGACTATAAGTCTAGTGAGTTAATATTATATGTCAGTGAGTAAATTTCGTGTCTAGTGTGTCGTGATATTAGTGTTCTAGTGAGTAGATATAGCCTGCCCTCCTAGTGCGTGACCCTTTTATAATATCTAGTGCCCCGTTGCACCTATACGTCTGTCTTTTTTTGTGTTAGCTACCCATCTATAGACCCAGTTCTTCTTTACTTATCCCGTCCCCGCTTTCGTGATTTCCCTTCATAAATCTACGTGGGTGATTATCAGGGTCTGTAGTGTAGGGAATCTATTAGTGGTCTGTGTGTTGTAGATGCTATATCGTGTATAGTGAGTATATAGTGTTCTCTAGTGTGTGATTACTTAATATCTTGGTGTGCGTGTTCGCCCTTAGTGCAATATATAGGTGGTGAGTATAAGGTGTGTTTTAGTGTGTGTTTGAGTTATATATAGCCCGTTGTCGTGCTTATAATGGTATAGTTTTTGTCGTGATATATATCTAGTGTTGTGATTTAATATCTACGGTTTCCGCTACAACCGATATAATGTCTAGTGAGTAATTATCAGGGTCCTATTCCCCCTCGTATGCCCCCCTCCTTTCTCGCTGAGTTGTAATATAGTGTTATAGTGTTGATGCCTCAATGATCAGCTTTTTCCCGGTTTGTGTTCCCCTCTACCTTAGTTTTTTGCCCTTTGTGAATTCCTCATGTGAGTCATACTATATTACCCAGTGTGTTGCATATCAGTTGTGATATAATGTCCCCTCCCCACCCCCGGGGGTGCATTATCAATATCTAGTGTGTGATTCGTCTTCTTAATATAATATCTAGCTGTGCTGATTTTATAACTGCTCTCCCGTGAGTTAATATATGTCCGTTGTCTAGTGAGTAATATAGTGCTCTCGTTTGGTGATTTATAATCACTCCAACCGTTTGGGTTGATGTCTCTACTGTTTTTTGTTATTAGTTTTCTGTCAGGAGTTGCCAATATAGTGTCCACCTAGTGTGTGCACTCCCCCATTGCAATATTCGCTTGTTTAGGTGATATAAGGGCTAGCTGTGTGCATTTTTATAATGTCTGAGCCTTCCTCCGGCGTACCCCGCCCTCCCTTCTTGCCGCCCTATTCTGCTTTTCGATAATGTTGTGTTGTGATTACTCAATGCTACCGCCTTGTTTTTGCCTCCCCACACCTTGCTGTTCAAACCATCCCTTAGTGTGGGTTTTATTTTTCTTTACTTATTTAACGTGTCTATTTAGTGGTCCATACTTTACGGCCGGTGGCGTTTGATCATTCCTTCTGTTGCTCCATTCTCATGTCCGCCATACCCCAGACATATCGTCACTAGGTGGTTTGTTATGGTGCTTGGTTTGTTTACTCTTTGTTTTTGTTCTTCCTTTTTTTTCGTTTCTTCTTTACCTCCTTTTTCCCTTTTTTTACCCCTGCACCCCCCCTTCTCCTTTATTTCTTGAGTGTCCTTTTTCTTTTTTTTTTTCTTTTGTAATTGTTTATGTCGATGTTTTGTTATGCCTGTGAGACTTTGTCTGACTTGTGATCTGTTCAATCCTAATGTTGTTACTCATCTTTTTTGTCCCGTTTATAAGGTGTACTAAGTTTTTTTTGTGTTTCACTCGCCCGTGTCGCTGATCATAATATCTCGTCGTGTCCCCCTCCAGCTAGTGTTCGATTAATGTTTGTGGTGACCTTTTTTTATAATGTTCTCACGCCTGTTCTTTCGTCACCATATCAGTGTTACCCTGTAGTAACTTATAGCGCTTTGTTCCCTACTGTCGTCTTTGTGATTATAATCTAGTTTTCTTCCGGCCCCGGTTGATCATTATTACTGTTAGTGGATGTATATACAGTTGTCTAGTGAGTACTATATACGTTGTCTCGAGTTTGTGTGATTTATAAGCTAGTGCGTTGTGTCTCTCTCATGTCCCAGGGACGAATATAGTTCTCAGGTTCCCTGTGACCTATAATATATCTAGTGCTTCGGTGTCTCTTACCGTGTTCTAGTGTTTTTTTGTAGATAATGTCTTTTTTTGTTTCGGTGTCCCGTTGTATGTTTTTTATATCGGTCTAGTGAGTAATTGTGCGTCCGATACGTGCGTTAATATAGTGTCCCTTAGGTCGCCGGAGATCCAACCTCTAGTGGTCGCCACCATCCCCTAACAGTCAGCGTAGTAGTTGTCGTATGACTCTATGTTTATAATTGTCCTTAGTGCCAACCCGTCACCTCCCCACCCACCCTCAGTTGCTCCTAGTGCCAGTAATCCAAACATTTTTTTAGCTTTGGTTCTCCCCCGCGACCTACGATATTACCGCCCCACCGCGCCCAATACATATTGCGGCCCGTCCGTGATATATATGGTCACCTCCCTCTTGTTGTTGTTAGTTTTTATTTTACTTTTTACCCCCCGTGAGCACTATAGTGACTTACGGCACCCCCCGCTGCTAGTTAATCTCCTCTCTATGTGCCTTGATGTTGTGTGGCTATATTGTTCATTCTCATCCCCTGGGGCCATCTTTTTTCCCTCCTTTTTTTGTGATTACACAGTCTTATCTTGCTGAGTACCTCCCATTCTATCGTGGTTTCACCGATGTGTGTGCTACTCCTACTCGTGTGATTGACCTAGCCAGTTAGTGGTGTGATATGATGCAGTGCGTTGACCTTTCTATTGTCTGCCCAACAAAAGGGGTCTGAGTTGCTTGGTGGGGCGTGTCTCGATGGAACGGTGTGTCACCTTTTTTTTGTGCGTCCTACTCCCGCTCTAGGCTCGCTACTCTGTTGTCGGTTTTTGTTGTGTTGCCCGATCTTTAAATCTAGTGTTTTTTTGCTTGTGTCGATAACTCATCTTGGTCTTTAAGTGTGGGATATACAGTATCTACGCTGTTGTTAGTTCAATATAGTGTTTTCTAGTTTCTCGGGGTTACCCCCATCTACAGGTTTAGTGTGTTTTTGGTTTGACCCAACTAGTGGCCCCGTGACCCCCCCCATACGGCACCCATCGACTGCAGAGAGTACACAAGATAAACGTTGTTCTAACTGGCCTGTCCGCTGCTACATAGGTCCTAGTGATTTTTTCCGTCCCCGAATCATGTCTCAGTGTGTTTGTCCCCTGTTTCACCCACCCTCATCCACTACATTTGTTCTCACGCCCCTCGTCCCGCCCAACTTAACCTCCATATTATTGTTTTACTGCTTTTGTTTTCGGTTAAACTTCATTCAGGGAGCAACCGACCGGCTCGACCCCGCTGTCCTGCCCCGGACCTCTACGCTAACCCCCTCCCCCCCCTCACCCACAAAACAGCTTTTCTATATGCTCCTTCCCCGTTTTTTGCGTGCTGTATACGCCACCCCTCATTTTCCCTCTATCCAACCCCCCTCGTTCACCAGATGTCACCGAACCCCTGACGCCTCAGTACTTAGACACAGTGCCCAAAACCCCCACAACTTCTGACGACGGCTCCCTCCTCGTGCTGTCCGCAACCCAACCAACCTGCCCCTACCCCGTCGCCCCCCCCACGCCCCTCCCAACTATAGTCGCCACAACACCTCATAGTACACGAAAAACCACACGGTAAAAGTCCGGTCCCCCCCCCAGCTATCCAGGCCCTCCCACAGCCAATATCAACACAACCCACAGTTGCCCCCCCCCCACGACCCCACAACCCCCCCAGCACACTCTTTTCCCACACCACACCGTCCCCCACCAACCGCCACCCACACGAAAACACAAACAACCCCACCACCACAACAACTAAATTTTCGATGAGTAGTAATATAGTGTCTAGTGAGTAAGATAGTTCTATTGGGGTGTTATATAATGTTAGTGAGTTAATATGTGTTAGTGAAGTAATATAGTGTCTAGTGGTAATATAGTGTCTAGGTGTGATTGATATAATGTCTATAGTGAGTAAATTAGTGTTCTAGTGAGTAATATAGTGTCTAGTGTGGTGAGATATTATCTAGTGGTGAATAAGTTAGTGAGTAATTTAGTGTATAGTGAGTAGTAATTATAGTGTCTAGGTGTGATAAATATCTCGGTGTGATATATGTCTAGTGTGTTGATATAAGTCTAGTGAGTATATAGTTGTTCTAGTGAGTAATATAGTGCTAGTGTGTGATTATAAATCTAGTGGGGATATAAGCTGGTGGAGTTAATTAGTGTCTATGTGGGTGATATAGTGTCAGTGCGTCCCCCCCCACCCGAATACATGTTCCCCCCCAAGTGTGTGTGATATAATGCTCTAGTGAGTAATAAGGGTCTAGTGCGTAATATAGTGTCTACGGTGGAATAATATCTAGTGTGTGATATAAGTTAGTGTGTGCATAATTGTTAGGCGTAATATAGTGTCTAGTTGTGTGATTATAAGGTCTAGTGAGTAATATAGTGTCTTAGTGCGTAATATAGTGTCTATCCTCCCGTGTGTGTATAATGTCTAGTGAGTAATATAGTGTCTAGTGAGGTAATATAGTGGCTAGTGTGTGATACATGTCTAGTGAGTAATAGTAATATAGTTGTCTTCTAGTGAGTAATATAGTGTCTCGTGCGTAATATAGTGTCTGTTGTGATTATGTCTAGTGAGTAATATAGTGTCTAGTGAGTAATATAGTGGCTAGTGTGTGATATTAATATCAGTGTGTGATTTATATAATGTTAGTGAGTAATTTTAGTGTCTAGTGCGTTAATATAGGTCTAGTGTGTGAATAATAATATCTAGTGGGTGATAGAATGTCTAGTTGTGTGGATATAATGTCTAGTGAGTAATTATAGTGTCTTCGGAGTAATATAGTGTTAGTGTTGGATATAATATCTAGTGTGTGATAAATGTCCTAGTGAGTAATATAGGTGTCTAGGGTAATATAGTGTTAGTGTGTGATATAGTTGTTAGGGTGTGATATAATGTGCTAGTGTGGTGAGATATATCTAGTGTGTGATATAATGTCTGGTGTGTGTGATATAGTGAGTGTTAGTGTTGTGGTGAGATAATATCTAGTGAGTGAAGATAGTGTCTAGTGAGAGTAATATAGTGTCAGTGAGTAAGATAGTGTCTAGTGTGTGATATAATTCTAGTTGAGAATATAGTGTCTAGTGAGTAATATAGTGTCTAGTGCTGTGATATAATGCTGTGTGTGATATAGTGTCTAGTGTGTGATATAATGTCTAGTGAGTATATTAGGTCTAGGGAGTAATATAGGGTTAGTGCGTGATATAATGTTCTAGTGTGTGATATAGTGTTAGTGAGTGAGTTGACCTATAGTGTCTAAGTGTGTGATTTTATAATTCTAGTGTGTGATATTAATGGTATAGTGAGTAAGATAGTGTCTAGTGATGTAATATAGTGTATAGTGCGTGATATCAGTGTGTCAGTGTTGTGAGATATATGTTAGTGTGTGATATAATATCTGAGTGTGTGATTATAATGTTAGTGTTTGTGATATAGTGTCTCGTGTGTGATATAAATTCGAGTATGTAATATAGTGTCAGTGAGAATATAGTGTCTAGTGTGTGATATAAGTCTAGTGGGGATATAATTCTAGGAGTGATATAGTGTTCTCGGGTATATAGTGTCTTAGTGCGTGATCGTTGATATAGTGTTATGTGATGATTATAATAGTCTAGTGTTGTGAATAATGTTAGTGCGTGATATACTATTCTAGTTGTGTGATATAAGGTCTAGTGAGTGATATAGTGTCTAGTGCGTTAATATAGTGTATAGTGTGTGATATAGTGTCTTAGGTTGTGATATAAATCGAGTGAGTGTATAGTGTATAGTGAGTAATATGGTCTATGAGTAATATAGTGTGCTAGTGGGTGATATATGTCTAGGTGTGATATGATGTTAGTGAGTATATAGTGTCTAGTGAGTAATATAGTGTCTAGTGCGTGATTAAGTTGTTGTGTGTGATATAATGTCTAGTGTGGGATATAATATCTAGTGTGTGATATAGTTGTATAGTGCGTGATAAATATTAATGTTCTAGGAGTATAAGTGTCTAGTTTGTGTGATCTAAATATCTAGTGTGTGATATAATGTCTAGTGCGCGTGATATAATATCTAGTGTGGTGAATAATGTATAGAGTACGATATAGGTCTAGTGAGTAATATAGTGTCTAGTGTGTGATATAGTGTCTTCTAGTGTGTGATATAGGGTCTAGTGTGTGATATAATACTCTCTAGTGTGTGTGATATATATGTTAGTAGTAATATCGGTCTAGTGAGTAATATAGTGTCTAGGCGTATAATAATTCTAGTGTGTGAGTATAAGTCTAGTGAGTGATATAGGTGTATAGTGAGTAATATAGTGTCTAGTGCGTGGAGTAGTGTCTAGTGTGTGATATAAGTGTAGTGGGTGATACATATCTAGGTGTGATATAATGTCTCGTGAGTGAGTATTAGTGTTCTAGTGCCGGATATAGTGTCTAGTGCGTGATATAATATCGAGTGTGTGATATATGTCTAGTGAGTGATATAGGGTCTAAGGGAGTAATATAGTGTCTAGTGCGTGATATAGTGTTAGATGTGTGATATTCATATCTAGGGTTGTGATATACTGTCTAGGAGTGATATAGTGTGTCTGAGTGAGTGATATAGTGTCTAGTGTGTGATATCATATCTAGTGGGTGATATAATGTCTGTGAGTGATATAGTGGTCTAGTGAGTAGTAATATAGTGTCCTAGTGCGTGATTATAGTGTCTGTGTGTGATTAGTTGGGTCTAGTGTGTGATAATGTCTAGTGTGTGTGATATAAGGTCTAGTTGAGTGAATATAGTGTCTAGTGAGTGATATAGTGTATAGTGAGTAATATAGTTGTCTAGTGCCGTAATATAGGTCAGTGTTGTTGAATCATATCTAGTGGTGTAGTGTCGAGTGGTGTGAATAATATCTATTGTGTGAATAATGTCTAGTGAAATATAGTGTCTAGTGAGTACTATAGTGTCTAGTGCGTGATATAATGTATTAGTGTGTGTTTATAATGTCTAGTGAGTGATAAGTGTCTAGTGAGTATATAGTGTCTAGTGCGTGATATAGTGTCTAGTGTGTGATTATAATGTATAGTGGGATTATAATGTTGTGAGTGATATTAGTGTCTAGGGAGTAATCTAGTGTATCGTGCGTGATATAGGTATAGTGTGTGATATAATGTTAGTGTGTGTGATTATAATATCTAGTGTGTTGATCTAGTTAGTGTATTAGTGCGTGGTGATATAGTGTCTTAGTGTGGTGATATAATATCTAGTGAGTAATATAGTGTCTAGTGCCGTGATATAAGTATATATGAGTCGTAATATGGTCTAGTGCTTGATATAATATCTAGGGGTGATATAGTGTCTAGTGCGTAATAATAGTGTTCTAGTGTGGATATCATATTAGGTGTGATAATGGTCTAGGGTGTATATAATGTCTAGGAGTAAATATGTCTGGGAGTAATATAGTGTCTAGTGAGTAATATAGTGTCTAGTGTGTGATATAATATCTAGTGTGTGATATAAGTGCTAGGTGCTGTAATCTATATTAGTTGTCTAGTGGTGATATAATATCTAGTGTTGTGTTAAATCTAGCTGTGTGATTATTAATGTCTAGTTGCGTAAATAGTGTCTAGTGAGTAATTAAAGGTCCTAGTGTGTGATATAGTGTCTAGTGTGTGATTATATATCTAGGGGTGATATAATATATAGTGTGTGGATCTTATATAATGTCTAGTGCGTGATTATAATATCTAGTGAGTAATATATGTCTAGTGGGTGATATAATATCTAGTGTGTGATTATTATAATGTTAGTGAGTAATATAGGTTTCTAGTGTGTGATATCATATCTAGTGGTAATGGATGATTAAAGGTTGGGTTGTTGTAATATAGTGTCTAGTGTGGTAAGTAGTGTCTAGTGTGTAACTAGTGGCCTAGTGTGTAATATAGTGTCTAGTCTAGTGTGTGTACTATGGTTGTCTAATGTGTAATATTAGTGTTAGGTGTAATATGTGGCTAGTGCTTTGTAATATAGTTTCAGTGTGTAAATATAGTGTCTAGTGCGTTCAATAGTGTCTGGGTGCGTTATATAGTGTTAGTTGAGGTGATATAGTGTCTAGGAGTGGAGTGAATATAGGTCTAGTGGTGTATAGTGTCTAGTGCTGATATAGTTGTCTAGTGCGTGAATAGTGTAGTGCGTTGATTATAGTGTCTAGTGCGGGATATACGTGTCTAGTGCGTGATATAGTTCTAGTGCGTGAAAGTATAGTGTCAGTGACGTGAATTATAGTGTCTAGTTTGACTGATTATAGTGTTATAGTGTGTGACTGTATAGGGTTAGTGTGTGATAGTAGTCGTCTTATGTAGCGCGAAGCCCTTATGTAGATGGCGTAATCTAGTGCTCGCTTTTCGATTTCTATTCTCTTTAGGTCACACTTCTGTTGAGGCCCGCCGAGGACATTCCATATGGATATGACTCCTTTTTCTTTTTTACAGTGTCTGTGTGTGATATAGTGCAAGGCGGATTATAGTGTCTAGTGCCTCCGCTCACATCCTACTCCGGTGCATATAGTGTCTAGTGCATGATATTAGGGTCTAGTGTGGTCATATTGTTTGTCTAGTCTGTTGATTATAGTGTCTAGTGCGTATATATGTGATAGTGCGTATATAATATCTAGTGGTGATTATAATGTCTAGTGAGGTAAATGTGTCTAGTGTGTGATATAGTGTCTAGTGCGGGATTAGTGTCTAGTGTGTCATATGTGTATAGTCTGTGATTATAGTGTCTAGTGAGTAAAATAGTGACTGGTGGTGATATAAGATCTAGTGTTTTGATATGAAGTCTAGTGAGTAATATAGATGTCTAGTGTCTGTGATATCGTTGTCTAGTGCGTGAGTATTGATATAGGGTAGTGCTAGTGTTTCTCATATTTTGTCTAGTCTGTGATATAGTGTCTAGTGAGTAGATAGTGACTAGTGCGTGTGATTAGTAATATCTAGTGTGTAAGGCTATTTTATAATGTATAGTGAGTAATATAGGTTCTATGCGTACTATAATACACAGTGTGCCTGATTATACACTGCTAGCTGAGCTGACGGTAAGTAGTCTCGTGCGCTGATAAATTATCTAGTAGTGGTGGACTATAACGGTACTGATGGGATGTTGAATCTTTGATATAGTGATAGGTTATCCTGCTGTCTGATTCTAAGGTTGTGAGTGAGTTATGACAGCTGGTCTTACGTGTGTGATATAAGCTCATTATCATAGTTGTGTGGATATGTCTATTGGGTGGTCACGTCACGTATTAGTGGCGACTAGTGGATCGGTGAATAGTAGTGAACGTACGAGCGTGACGCCTCCCCGCTATGAGATATCTTAGTGTGGCATGATTAATGTCTAGTGATGTACTCTCAGTGCACTAGGCTGTGTTACTCGTCAATATACTGTCCTAGTCGACCACTGCCAGGCTTGGATAATGTCTTGAGCCTGTCCCACTGTCAACTCCTATCATATGTGTTAGTCAGCTGCATGTCAACGTCTTATGTAGTCTAGTGGTAAGTAGTGCCTAGTGTGCGTCAACTCTATGTGTCTAATGGTAATATAGGTTAGGGTGTAATAGAGTGTCTAGTGCTGATATAGTCGTCCATAGTGCGCAGACCACTGAAAAGTGGTATAGTGTCTAGTGCGTGATTAGTGTCTAGTGTATGAGAATATTGATTCTGTATTATCCGTATGTACCATACGTACGAGTGAACTTTTATATATGTATGTCTAGTGAGGTCGATGGCCTCCAAACTTTCTAATAACTGTGGTATCCTGTGCGTGATTATGACCTTGGGTGATACTCTATGTGCGTGCATTTAGCTAGTGGCCTTTCTAGTGCGTTATATAGTGTCTGTAAGTTGAGGATGATGATCGAAACTCTTTCGTATAGTGTACTAGTGCGTGATGTGGTGTATTAGTGAGTGATATAGTGTCTAGTGCGTGATATAATGCTAGTGCGTGATTATAGTGATAGGAGTGATTATAGTGTCTAGTGCGCGATATAGTGTCTAGTGTGTGATATAGTGTCTTAGTGCGCGATTTATGTGTCTAGTGTGTGATTATTAGTGTATAGTGCGGATATAGTGTTAGGTGTGTGATATAGTGTCTAGTGAGTGAGATAGTGTCAGTGTGTGTGTGAGATAGTGTTCTAGGAGGATATAGTGTCTAGTGGGTGATAAGGTTATAGTGCGCGATATAGTGTCTAGTGTGTGATTATAGTGGTTAGTGGAGTGATTATAGTGTCTAGTGTTGTGATTTAGTGTTGTGGTGAGATAGGGGGTCTAGTGTGTGATATATAGTGTCGTCATGTTGTGAATATTAGGTCTACGGCAGTGATTATAGTCGTGATGTTCCTATTGCATTGACTTTATAGTTGTCTAGTGCGTGATATAGTGTCTAGGTGTCATATTCTTGTCTGTCTATGTCGTCGCCTGATGTATAGGGTCTAGTTAGTAGTAATGTATATCGGAGAAGTAGTCGGTTAACCTTTTGTGATAGTAATCCTGCTAGAGTGTGTGATATTACATGCTTATGTGCAGTAATTCATAGTGGCTAGTGCGTAATATATATCAAGTTGTGTGATATGATCCTTCTAAGGTCGAACGTGACGTAATATAGTGTCTAGTGTGTGGATATAATATATAGTGTGTGATCATTTTTTTTAATATCTTAGTGTGTGATATTAAATTAGTGTGTGATATAATGTCTAGTGAGTAATATTATAGGGACTCGTGTGTGTTGGGATATAATGTGAGGAGTAATGAAGTTGTCTAGTGTTGTGATATCAGATCTAGTGTTGTGATAAATGTCTAGTCGTTGATATAATATCTAGTGTGTATATGTGTCTCATGAGTAATATAGTGGTCTAGGCGTGATTATAATATCTTAGTGTGTGATAGAATTATCTAGTGTGTGATATAAATCTGTGTTGTGATATAATGTCTAGGTGAGTTAATATTATAGTGCTAGTGTGTGAATAAGGTTCTAGTGAGTAATGAAGTGTTAGTGTGGGATATCATATATAGTGTGTGATCAATGTCTAGTGCGCTGATTATTAATATATAGTGTTGATATAGTGTCTAGTGAGTTAATAAGTGACTTGTGTGTGATTATAATGTCTAAGTGAGTAATAAAGTTGTCTAGTGGTGATACTCATATCTAGTGTTGTGATAAGTTAGTGTGTGATATAACATCTAGGGTGTGATTGTGATATAGTGTCTAGTGTGTGATTATAGTGTCTAGTGCGTGTATAATATTTAGTTGTTGTGATATAATATCTGTAGTTGGTTATATAATAACTAGTTGTGTGATATAATATCTATTGTGTGATTCTAAATGTCTAGTGAGTAATATAGTGTCTAGTGCGTAATATAGTGTCAGGCATGATATAATAATTAGAGTGTGATAGATCTAGTGTGTGATATATATTTTTTTTCTTAAGTTGGTTGTTTTATTTTGGGAATTTATAAAGTCTAGTGAATGATATAGTGTCAATGCGTGATATAAATTATCTAGTGTGTTGATATAATATCTAGGTGTGTGCTATAAGTCTAGTGTGTGATATAGTGTCTAGTGGGTGATATAGTGTTAGTGCGTGATATAGGTCTAGTGCTTGATAAATATCTAGTGTGTGATATAATGTCTAGTGTGTGATATGGTTCTAGTGGGTGATATAGTGTCTAGTTGTGATAGAGTGTCTAGTGTGGATATTATAAGGTCTAGTGCGTGATGTAGTTGTAGTGTCTAGTTGCGTGATATAATAGCTAGTGTGTGATATAATGTCTAGTATGTGTGATATAGTGTCTAGTGTGTGATATAGTTGTCTAGTTGGTGATTATAGTTGTCTAGTGCGTGAGTAGTGTTACCCTATTTGTGAGTGCCACTATAATAATAGTATTGTGTGCTTCGATTTTAATGTCTGGAGTGCCTTTTAACCGCTTTTCCTCCTTCCTTGTTGATTAACATGCGGCTCAACGTCGCGTCGATAGTGTCTAGTGCGTGCAGTATTAATATCCTAGTGTGTAATATATACTGTCTGCTAGACGTGTATCCCTTATAGTGCTTCTAGTGTGTGATATAGTGTTAGTTGTGTGATTTACGGTAGTGTTTAGTGTTGTAGACTTATAATGTCTAGTGCGTGATATATATCTAGTGGTAATAAATTATCTAGTGTTTCTTCCGTATCCTATATATTAGCTCCTTCTATTGAGTTCCGACTATAATTCTCGAGACGTAATTATAGTGTCTTCTAGTGGTAATATAGAGTTGTCTAACTACGTACTATTAGTGTCTAGGGAGTAATCAGCAGTGTCTAGTGTGGGATATAGTGTCTAGTGCGTGATGTTGTAATATCTAGTGTGTGATATATATCTAGTGCGTGGATATAATATCTAGTTGTTTGGATATAATATTAGTGTGTGATATAAATCTAGTGCGGTGATATAAGATCTAGTGTGTGAATCAATATCTATGTGTGATCATAATATCTAGTGCGGAATAATATACTTAGTGTTGTGATATAATCTCTAGTGCGTGATATAATATCTAGTGTGTGATCTATAGTGTCTAAGTGCGTGATATAGCGTCTAGTGGAGTAATATAGCGTTGTTAATCAATAAGAAACCAATTTATAATATTTAGTGAGTTAGTCTTTACTACTGAAATACTGCCTGTTTGTTACCCCCTTTTGCTTCCGGTTCTTCCAGTGAACAGGCTGTCAGTCATGTTACAATGACATCACAGCCCAATCACAAATGCTATTTCCCTTGCTGCTGCCTACTGACCATGTGCCGAGCTTGGAAAAAGCTTGTAGAGGAGGCTGTGTAAATTACGTCTGTGGTATTGGGGAGTTAGTTATTGTATATTAACGTTTCCAGGGAAGGTGAACGTGGCCTTTTAAACATTTATTAACATGAATGGATCTTGGACATTGGAGTGATGTTTTCAAATATTTATAAAATGTTAATATCCAGGGAACCAATCAGATGGTAGCTTTTTTAGCATTCGGCTTCTAATGCATCATTATTTGGTTTTGCACAGGAAAGATACTGGGCACCTCCTATTAAATAAGCCCCAATGACTTGCCCCATTAAACCCCACCAAATCCACGAGATTAATAATAATATAGTACTGACACAAAATTAAACACAAATCACGAAACAAAAAAAGACATTTGAAGGAAAATAAACTGTGTCGGGTCCGGTAGAACAGTTTATTTGATTTATAACGTTTTATTACCAGATGTTGTTGTTTGTGTTAACTGTATTTTTGTCACTATGTTGGTGAATGTGAATGTGGGTCCTGTGTAACATCTACGCTCATCACACCATCGGGTTTGTTACACAGTCGGCATGAACTTGTATTTATCCAGCCCTCTGCATCAACCCCAGCTAACATGTACAGTTGATTTGTGATGGGGTATAGGTGGGATCTCAACGCCAATGCCATGCCAGCTTCGATTTTTGCCCCACACGTGAAGCAAGCAGACAAATCCAAGCCTGCAGTGAGGGCGGACACGGGCGCGAGAAACCCCCTCCCTGATTCTTTTTGGGGTAGTGAAGCTGGTGGCGCGATTCTCTTGCCGGTATCCCACATTCCCTCCCCTTAACTCCATCTCGTTTATTTCCTTGGCATCTGGGGATGCAGAGAGACCGAGCAAAGGAGGGTGGGGGTTTCCCTTTTTTTTTACAGTGATGACTTTACCGTTCTCTTTTGTAATGGTTTGCTGCAGTACGGCCAATTCTTCAAATTACCTTTACAACCCCTCTAAGGTAGTAGAGGAGGAATCAATGGAAAACAGACCCGTCTACTCGCCTACTTAATTTAGTTTCCACTCAAAAAAAGCAAGCTGCCGGGGAATGTGGAGATTCATCAAAGGATATACGAGAATGGCCATCTTTAATTTGCCGGGAGCCGGACTGTTACTAGAGCGAAGGGGGGAAGAAGGATGAGGATTTCAGGTTGTAACCAGCAATACTTTCCGGGAATTCTGCAACATAGTCTTACGGAGAGAGGAAAATAAGAAGCGATTTCTGCTCCTTAGTTTTGTAGACCCATCCCCAGGTGGTAACAGAAGATGGCGTGGCCATTGTGTACCAGAGCTTGTTGTTAATCGCCCGCTTTGGTAATCAAAACGATAAGGGTGACATTGCAGTTGCCTTAATTATATACTAAATATTCAGAGGTAAACAGGATGGGGCTCAGTCAAACACCACGCCCTGGGTTGCTGCCATAGAAACGCAAACCGTCATTGGGCAAGTTCCTATACTGGGGGCAAAGTTCCCAAGGGGTTTCTCAGGACTTAGTTAGATGCGCAAGGGACTCGGTGATGCGTCAAGACTACAAGGATTGGAGGAAACCAAATCTTGAACCAGCTGCAAGCCGAACTCGAATTACCAACCGTTTCCGATTGCTCCTTTAAGAAAGAGGGAAACTAGGATAAAGAAGGATTATAGATCATGGCCCTTCCCCGTCATGGAGACATCCTTGGATTTAGGATTCCCAAAAACCCAGCCAGGGGACCCATCATTGCCCCCTTTAAATCTAATGAAAGGAAAAAAAAGTGTGTTGACCCCCAACGTTGCCTCCAACTATAAAACAAAAATAAACCACATGGAACAGGGGAAAGTATGGAGAAGAGATGGACCCAGGCCTCAAACACCTTCAGTGCTGGTGTCCGAAATTCTGGATCCGGTGGTGGTGGAAGATGGCAAGAGAGTAAGCAGTTAAGAAAAAAACGAGGGATTTTGGTCAAAATCAGCCTCCACGGAACCTGTGAAGCCCAGGGATACTCTTGGTTCTCTCTTCAAGACCAGTCAAAAGGAGGAGGTGGAGTGGATCTCTTACAGGTCAGAGCTTCTCGTTCTCTAGTATTAACTTTGCAAATTTAAAGTCGTGATCCTGTAGAGGCAAAAATGGGGATAAGGAATGTAATTTGGGGATCTCTTAGCTAAACAATAAGAAATAATGTAGATATAGTGCCTTATCATACAAATGATATCTATGTATTCTACAGTTAACAAAGTGTTGTTAAATGTAAATCCCCAGAATCTCAGCTAGTTTCCCCTGAGAATAATTGTAATTTATTGGTGAACGACTCCAGTTTTTTCCCAAAGAACTTTGAGGGTCCCTGGTGTCAGTGACATTGCACCTGCCCTCCCTGGAGACATGGGTTGTTTGTCATAGACCTGTGAGACTCTAGGGCAACTGTCATTTGATTGCGTGGTTGGGGGGGGTTGGAAAATCTTTGTATTTTACCAATCCATTGTTATGAATGGTTTTTCTCTTATTCAGCTTTAGTCTTGCCTCCAAGAATTACCCAATGTGTTGGCAGTTGTAAATCAGCGTGATGTTGTGGTTTTTTGTGTCTGTTTTATACACTAAAACGGGGGGTGGACAATTAAAAGGGGGTCCTTAGGACCTCCCCTAATATTCTACAACTGGACCCAAAAAAGCTAATTTGATCTCTGTTTAGGAAAGACTGATGATAAAGAAACCCACATAGATTTATCCAGATATATTCATTACTTCCATTCGTTGTATTGCACGTTCCCGCTGTATTACATATAGGATTTGATTCCTCGGAGTAACGAGTTCTTTCGTTAGGGTGTGAAGAGCTTTGGGTGGATTCGGTTTGCGGGTCTGAACGTTGGTCCCTTTAAGACCCCAAGTGCCGATCTCAAGTCAATGACATTTTTGGAACCCAGAAGAAGAGTCAGACCAAGTATTACAGGTTAATGTAGGAAAAGACTATAGGGGTCAATAATAATGTGGTAATGTCACGGAAGGGTAGGCACGGTTTAGCACGGGATTTAAAGAGGCTTCGCAGGGACATTTGCAAAAACTGATTAAACAAAATAATGACAAAAGGTTTTATTTGGTGACAGCAAGGTTGATGTGGCTGACAATTGTGCGGTTTGTCAGAAGAGTTTTGGTGGCTTGTGGAGAAATTCCAATGGCCTGTATTTTCTAGTTTCCCTTATAGTGTTGAAGTGTACTTGGATACACAGTGATTGGGCCCAACAGCCAATTGGAGGTTATAGGAAGAGAACGTGGGGGTAGAGTGAGTATTGAGAAGAAGGAGGGGTAAACAGATTGTGAGCAGGTTGGAGGTACAGGAAGATGTGTATGGCTGGGCCCTAATCCAAAGGGACCTGCAGCAAACCTCTATACAGTACAATGTATATACAAGTACAATGTATATACAAGTACAATATCTCTATACAGTTAAATGTATATACAGGACAATATTATCCAGTATAATATCTATACAGTACAATATATACAAGTACAATATCTCTTACAGTATAATATCTATACGTTACAAAATGTAATACAGTACAATATCTACAGTATAATATCTATACAGTAGCAATGTATATACCGTACAATATCCTATACAAGGATAATATCTATTAAAGTACCAAGTATATAAATACAATTTCGATACAGTATAAATTCTATTACGGACAATGTATATACAATACAAATGTCTATACAGTATAATATCGATACAGTTAAATGTATAACAGTACAATATCTATTACAGTAATATCTATACAGTACAATGTATATACAGTACAATATCTATACAGTAATATATATCTATACAGCTACAATGTATATAAAATACAATTATCTATACAGTATATTCTATACAGTACAAGGTATTACAGTCAATATCTATACAGTTAGAATATCTATACAGTACAATGTTATACACGTACAATATCTATACAGTATACATCTATCAGTACAAGTGTATATACAGTACAAATCTATACAGTATTAATATCTATACAGTACAAATTGGATATACAGTACAATATCTATACAGTATAATATCTATACCAGTACATGTATTACAGTACAAGTCTCATTATACAGTATAATATCGATACAGTTACAATGTATAAATAAAATAAATATCTTATACAGGATAATATCTAGACGTACAATGTATATACAATCAAGATCTATACAGTACAATGTATATACAAGACAAGTGTATATACAGTATCATATCTATACAGTTTTTTACCCCCAAAAAAAAAAATTATATAAACCCGTACAATATATATTACAGTTATAATATCTATACAGACATGTATATACAGTACAATATATATACCGTATAACATCTATACAGTACAATGTAGATACAGTACAATATCTATACAGTATAAGAATCTATACAGTACAATGTATATACAGTATAATATATATACAGATTTCTAATAATCTATACAGTACAATGATATACAATACAATATCTAGTACCGTATAATATATATACCGGAACAAGTATATACAATACATATCTATACAGTACAATGTATATACAGCTACAGTGTAGTATACGTATAATATCTAGACAGTACAATGTATATACTAAGAGTACAATAGTTATACAGTATATACTATACAGTACAATGTAATACAGTATAATATATATACGTATAATATCTATACAGTACAATGTATATAAAATGACAATTAAGATACAGTTACTATCTATAACAGTACAGTGGATACAGTAAATATCTATACAGACAATGTATATTACAGTACAATAATCTATACAGTATAATACCTATACAGTACAAATGTATATACAGTACAATATCTATTAAAGTATTAATATCGATACAGTACAATGTATATACAAGTACAATTCTATACAGTATAATATTAGACAGTACAATGTATAGACAGTACAATATCATACAGTATAATAAACGATACAGTACAATGGTTAATAAAGTACAATATATACAGTACAGTTGTATATACAGTTCAATTCTATATAGTACTAGTGTATATACTGTACAATACTATACAGATATATAATATCTATAAAGTACAAGTATATACAGGTATAAATATATACAGTTATAAGATATATACAGTACAATATCTCGATACAGTATATAATATCTATACAGTACAAGTATATACAGTATAATATATATACAGTACACTATATATATACAGTACCAATTCTATACCAGTATAATATCTATAGAGTTACAGTGTATAGACAGAGAATATATATACAGTACAGTGATATTTACAGTACATATCTATACAGTTACATGTATATTAAGTACAATATCTATACAGTATAATATCTATCACAGTACAAGTGTATATACGTATTAATATATATACAGTATAATCATTTTTATTTTAAAATTATACAGACAATTATATATTATATATACAGTATAATATTATACAGTTACAATGTATATACGTATAATAATTATATACAGTACAATATCTATAAAGTACATATATAATTACACTCCAAATCTAATACAGTACAGGTATATAAAGTACAATATCTCTACAGTACAAAGATCTCTACAGGACAGTGTATATAACAGTTCAACATCTATACAGTACAGGTAATACAGTACAAAGTTAATATTATACAGGATAATATCTATACAGTACAATGAATGAACTACAATGTATATACAGTACAGGGTATATACAGTACAAACACCCCAATAAATATCTATTACAGTACAATATATAATACAGTCAAAATATCTATACAGTACGGTGGATATACAGTACAATAATTTTCTATACAGTACAGTGTATATACAGTGACCATTATCCCTACAGTGACAATATATAATACAGTCCAATATCTATACAGTACCGTGTATATACAGTACACTATCTAACAGTACAGATGGTTGTATATACAGTACCATATCGATACAGTATCAATTATATAATACAGGCCAATATCTATTTACAGCACAGTGTATCTACAGTACAATATATTACAGTATAATATATTACAGTCATTATAATCTATACAGTTACCAATGTATATACCAGTACAATATCTATACAGTATAATATCTATTAAGTACAATGTGTAATAAAGTACAATGTATATACAGTACAGTGAATACAGTTTCAATATACTATATAGACAGGTATATACAGTACTACTATACAGTATAATATCTATACAGTACAATGTATATACAGTATACATATATCACAGTATAATAAATACCGTTACAATATCTATACAGTATAATATCTAGAACAGTACAAGTGTATATACAGTTACAATATAATACAGTATGAATCTATACAGTCATGTATATTACAGTACAATATCTACCCCCACATACAGTATAATATCTATACAGTACATGTATATAAGTACAATGTATATAAGTTACAGTGTATATAAGTACAATTCTAACAGTATAATATCATACAGTACAATTGTAGATATACAGTATAATATATATACAGTATAATATATTATTCCGTTATAATATATATATAACGTACAATACAGATATTATACAGTATCAAGACCTCTATACAGTACATTACTGTATCAGCCCACAAGTGGAGAATGCATATATTACAACGTACAATATAATAAAGTCCAATATCGATACAGTACATCCAGTAAATGTATATAGTACAGTGCTATACACGTACAGTGTAATACAGTTCAAACAACCTCTAGACAGCTACCCACGTGTATATACAGTACAAGATCTCATACAGTATCCCCATCACCGATCATACAGTACAATGTATATCGAAGTACATGTAGTATACAGTACAGTGTATATACAGTACAAACTATACAGGAAAATCTAATACAATCGAATATCTATACAGCCTACAGTTGTATATACAGTTACAAATCGATACAGTACAGCGTCCTGGTATTACAGTACATATCTATACATACAAGATATATTTACAGTTCCAATATCCCATATACCGTACAGGTAATACAGGAACAACATTCTATTGTACAGTTCTTACAGCTTTTGTACCTACAGCAACCAGCCCAACCATATCATAACAGTAAAATACTATAATACCAGTCCAACTATAGATACCAGCACAGTGGGTAGATACAGGTACATATATATACAGTATAATATATATGTACAGTATAATATATATACAGTACAATGTATATACAGTTACAAATCTAACAGTACAGGTATCCAGTACAATACTTACAGTCAATATATCTAACAGTACATGTAATACAAGTACAATATCTATACAGTCAGGTGTAGTGTATATAACAGTACAATATCTATACAGTCATATATCATTCCAGTACCAGTGTAATATACAGTACAATATCTATACAGTACAAGATCTATACAGTATAATGTAATATACAGTATAATATATATATATATATATACAGTGTATATACAGTACAATACTCTATTACGTACAATGTATATACAGATAATTAGTTTATATACAGTATAATGTATATAACAGTACAATGTATATTTACAGTACATCTATACAGAGTACAGGTGTCTGATATACAGTACAATGTATAGTTACCAATATCATACAGTACAATGTATATCAGTACAATAATCTATACAGTACAGTGTATATACATACAATATCTATACAGTAAACCAATGTATTACAGTATTAGTAATATATATACAGTATAATGTATATGAAGGTACAATGTATTATACAGTACAATATCTATACAGTACAGTTTATACAGTCCAGTGTATATATGCTGGCGTTAAATAAAATCCCTGCGCGAAAACGAAGCACAAATGCGATATTAAATCGCGAGCGTCGGATGCGTGTGGTGTGAAGTTTCGTAACCCGCGCTTTCCAACGATATATAGAGCTAAAGTCGCGATAACCGGTAGCGAACAGTTAGCGGATTTTACTCCATATATTTGCCCAGCTAGTCTGGGTAAGTGAGGCCCTATTGTTTTCTATATGACTATATACACTATATTGCTCAATGTGGACTCTTATATTGTCTTTATCAGGGGGCGTCTCTAGGATTTTGCCACCTAGCCAAACTTTTTAATGCCGCTCATGTACCACAGGGCCCCTTAAAATGTGCCCACGCAACCATTTTTTTTTGTTTTTTTGAATAGGTGGGGGTGGCTTCCAGGATTGGGGTAGGTATTTAGAACAAATTTCTCAAAATGACATTTCTTCTAACCATAATTACTGTAGATATTTTTCAAACGATTGTAAGGCCTGCCACCACGTCAAGGTAGATTCTTTCATCAGGGCCCTATTAACCTAACCAAGTGGCACTCACAGCCCAGAGCCACAGACTGGTACATATAACAGGCCTTAATGCCCAGATCACCTTAACTAAGTTGAAAATAAGATGTGCCAACAGCTCTGCAACACACAGATAATTACCACCATACACTATGATGATCAGAGCAGGCCTGCATGAAGGCGGCAGTTAGCCGGAAAAAAAAGTGGGGAGAATTTAAAGGGAGCTCTGCCGCCGTGAACCTCTCTTGATATTTAGCAGGGATCTGCTGAGATTTTGCTATATGCCTCATTAGAGAGACACCCCGCCCGCTCTTATTACTTTAATATATGTCAGCATATTGCTGATCTGGTCTGTATGAACTATATTACTCTATAGTGCTCTATGTGGCTCTTATTGCTCTTTGTTACCCTATATATGCTTATATTGCTTTATAGGCTCTATATGACTATATGACTTTATCTTGTTCTAGAATTCTCCTTTTTTGCTCTGTATGAGTGTATATGTCCATATTTTGTTCCAGGCTGTGAAGGTTCTCATTTCATCCAGGTCCACGGTATATCGTATAAGTCATCAGTCACGGTCATCTGTATCCCCATCCAGGTCACGGTATATCTGTAATATTATCCATCCGGTTCACGGCTGTAACATCATCGGTTGATTATCTGTTATCACATCAGGGTACGGTTTCAATATCATCCACAGGTACGGTATATATGTAAATTATCCGCATCCAGGTCACGGTATATTGTGACTATGAATCCATCCAGGTTCATGGTTCGAATATCCATCAGGAGGCATGTATTCATCAATCAGTACGTTATATAGTATATTCATTCATCCAGGTCACGGTAATCTGTAAAGATCAATCCATATCCAGGTCATGGTATATCTGTAATATCTATTCCATCTCAGGTCAGGGTATAGCTGTAATATTCATCATCCAGGTCACGGTTAGACTGTAATATTTCATCCATCGTGTCATGGTATATCTGCTAATATTCATCCATCCGGTCACGGTATATCTGCTAATATTCATCCATCAGGTCACGTTGTATATCTGTAATATCATTCATCCAGGTCATGGTAATCTTATATTATACATCCAGGTCACGGTTAATCTGTAAATTCATCTATCCAGGTCATGGTATGAACTGATAATATCATTCATTCCAGGTCATGGTATATCGTGTCATAGTACAATATGTAATCGTTATTACCATCCTAGGTCATGGTATTCTGTAATATTCATATCCAGGTCACGAGTCTATTGGTTAGTCATCCATAGGCCGGTAACGAAATTCATCCATCCAGGTCACGGTTATATTAATCTTCACACATCCAGGTCACGGTCTATCTGTAATATTCATCATCCAGGTCACGGTATATCTGTAATATTCATCCATCCAGTAACGGTTTCTGTAATATATCATCAGGAATGTATATGAATATCATCCTCCAGGGTCATCGGTATAGTCGAATATTCATTCATCCAGGTCACGGTCTATTCTGTAATATTCATCCATCCAGGTTCACGGTATATATGTAATATTATCCATCCCGGTCATGGGTAATCTGTAATATTCATCCATCCATGGTCATGGTATTATCTGTAATATTCTTCATCCAGGTCACGGTCTATCTGTAATATTCATCCATACAGGTCACGGTAGATCTGTAATATTCATTCATCCAGGGCACGGATTTATATCTGAATATTCATCCCATCCAGGTTCATGGTTATATCTGTAATATTTTCATCATCCAGGTCACGGTATATCGTAATATTCTATCATCCAGGTCACGGTATTATCTGTAATATTCATCCATCCAGGTCATGGTAGATCGTTAATATTCATCCATCCAGCACGGTATATCTTAATATTCATCATCCAGTCACGGTATATCTGTAATAGTCATTCATCCAGGTCATGGTAATCGTAATATTCTCCATCAAGTCACGGTATATTTCTGTAATCTATCTATCCAGGGTCATGGTATATCTGTAATATTAATTCATCCAGGTCATGGTAGATATGTAATATTCATCCATCCAGGTCATGGTATATCTGTTTAATAGTGCATCCATCCAGGTCATGGTATATATCTGTTAAATTCATTATCCAGGTCACGGTCTATCTGTAATATTCATCATCCAGGGCAGGTATATCTGTAATATTCACCATCCAGGGTCTCACGGTATATCTTTAGATCATCCACCAGGTCACGGGTATATCTGTAATATTCATTTCATCAGGCACGTTATATCTGTAAATTCATCCATCCGGTCACGGTATATTATGTAATATTCATCCACAGGTCATGGTATATCTGTAATATTCATCCATCCAGGTCATGGTATCGTATCGTAATATTCTTCATCCAGGGTTCACGGTCTATCTGTAATATTCATCCATCCAGGTCACGGTATATCTGTAATATCATCCATCCAGGTCACGGTATATCGGTAATATCATCCATCAAGGGCAGGATATCGTAATATCATCCATCCAGGCATGGTAACGCCTGTTGTATTCAATTTAGATCAACTGGAATTGAAAGTAGTTCTGAAGACGTTTCGTATCACCGAATGGCTTTTCAACTTTAGAATAGAATGACTTGAACAAGAATACTGTTGGCAATTATGTACCTGGAAAATCCCCCCCTCCCCCCACCCCCCCCCCCCCCCGCCAAGTAGCATATCACTAGCCAGTGTTAGGGTGTGCTGTTTTGTGATTAGATAGTGGCTAAGAGGTGTCCCTATAGGAACACCCAGTGTAAGGGTTTTAAAATTAAAACGCATCTGTACATGGCAGAAGACAGTTGGTGTCGAACCCCCCCACTATATTTAGGCTTGGTTTCTTTATTTTCACATAAATGGCCTCCTTAACACTCTTACCAGCAGAACTGATCTCAACCCAGAACAGGTGTGTTCCTTGTTGGACTTGTGCCTGAATTCCACCTATTTCAAATACAGGGATAAGTTCTATAAGTAAAAACATGGATGTGCTATGGGATCTCCAGTTTCACCCATTGTGGCCAACCTTTACATGGAGGAGGTAGAAACACAGGCGCTTAATACCTTTAAGGGCATAGCACCCAGCCACTGGTTCAGATATGTGGATGACACCTGGGTTAAAATCCACCAGAAGGAAGTACAAGCTTTCACAGAACTCATTAATGCGGTAGACCAAACATCAAATGTACAAGGGAAGATACAAAACAACACACTGGCTTTCTTGGACTGCTTGGTAGAAGTCAGGGAGAATGGTAAACTGGAAGTAGAGGTTTACAGGAAACCAACACACACAGATCAGTATTTGATGTTTGACTCCCACCACCCTTTAGATCACAAGCTGGGTGTCATCAGAACCCTGCAACACAGAGCCGAGAACATCCCCACTAGCACAGAGCTGAGAACATCCCCACTAGCACAGAGCTGAGAACATCCCCACTAGCACAGAGCTGAGAACATCCCCACTAGCACCTTCTCTCTTTCCCCTCTCTTTACCCCCTTTCCCTTCTCTCTTCCCCTCTTTCCCTTCTCTTTCCCCCTTTCCCTTCTCTCTTTCTCCTCTTTCCCTTTCCCCTCTTTCCCTTCTCTCTTTTCTCCCTTTCCCTTCTCTCTTTCCCTTCTCCCTTTCCCTTCTCTCTTTCCCTTCTCTTTCCGCTTTCCCTTCTCTTTCCCTCTTTCCCTTTTCTTTCCCCGCTTTACCTTCTCTTTCCCCTCTTTCCCTTCTCTCTTTCCCACCTTTCCCTTCTCTCTTTCTCCTTTCCCCTCTCTCTTTCCCCTTTTTTCCTTCTCTTTCCCCCTTTCCCCCTCTCTCCCTTCTTTCTCTTTCCCCTTCTTTTCCTTCTCTCTCTTTTCCCTCTTTCCCTTCTCTTTCCCCCCTCTTGCTCTCTCTCTCGGCATTATGTTGTCTCGCGCGCACGAGCGCTGCATCATCAATCCTCCTCCCACTATGGAGTGCGCTCAAGCAGGGGTTGGCTTCTCCAATGCACACGGACAGTGGGAGGAGTTTTTATGACGTGGCACTTGAGCTTCTGTTCATGGGCCATATGATTTACACCTCTCGGTTGGAATATAGGATTACTCTATATGGCTCTATATTACATACCACTTGAGTGGTAATAAACGTTGGTTTGCTGTTTCAAGTTCTCCCAAGTGCTCTTGCTTAAACAGTGTTTTATATATAAATATATATAGTGTAGCACTCGGAATCATAAGTGGTTAAGTGGAGTGCAGTCTCTGTGACTTTATTCAGTGACTTCTAATATTCTTATAATTTACAGTAGGGGATACATTATCCCTTATAATACATGAGTGGTACCCAGAGTTCCCTGTATAACTCTGGGAAGTCTGTGTCCTTGTACCTTTATATAGACACAGAACTCCTCAGTGACTAATAATATCCTTATAATTTACAGTAGGGGAAACATTATCCCTTATAATACATTAGTGTTACCCAAAGTTCCCTGTATAACTCAGTCTGTGTCCTTGTATCTTTATATAGACACAGAACTCCAGTGACTTCTAATATCTTATAATTTACAAGTGGGGATACATTATCCTTAATAATACATGGGTGGTACCCAGAATTCCCTGTATAATCAGTATATCAGTCTGTGTCCTTGTACTTTTATATAGACACAGAACTCCTCAGTGACTTTTAATATCCTTATAATTTACAGTAGGGGATACATTATCTTATAATACATGGGTGGTACCCAGATTTCCTTTATAACTCAGTCTGTGTCCTTGTACCTTTATATAGACACAGAACTCCTCATTGACTTCTAATATCCTTATAATTTACAGTAGGGGAACATTATCCTTATAATACATGGGTGTTACCCAGAATTCCTGTATACTCAGTCTGTGTCCTTGTACCTTTATAGACACAGAACTCCTCAGTGACTTCTAATATCCTTATAATTTACAGTAGGGGATACATTATCCTTATAATACATGGGTGGTACCCAGAATTCCCTGTATAACTCAGTCTGTGTCCTTGTACCTTTTATATAGACACAGAACTCCTCAGTGACTTCTAATATCCTTATAATTTACAGAGGGGATACATTATCCCTTATAATACATGGGGGGTACCCAGAATTCCCTGTTAACTCAGTCTGTGTCCTTGTACCTTTATATAGACACAGAACTCCTCAGTGACTCTAATATCCTTATAATTTACAGTAGGGGATACATTATCTTATAATACATGAGGTTACCCAGATTCCCTGTATAACTCAGTCTGGTCTTGTACCTTTATATAGACACGACTCCTCAGTGACTTCTAATATCCTTATAATTTACAGTAGGGGATACATTATCCCTTATAATACATGGGTGGTACCCAGAATTCCCTGTATAAACTCAGTCTGTGTCCTTGTACCTTTATATAGACACAGAACTCCTCAGTGACTTCTAATATCCTTATAATTACAGTAGGGGATACATTATCCCTTATAATACATGGTGGTACCCAGATTCCTGTATAACTCAGTCTGTCCTTGTACCTTTTATATAGACACAGAACTCCTCAGTGACTTCTAATATCCTTATAATTTACAGTAGGGGATACTTATCCCTTATAATACATGGGTGGTACCCAGAATTCCCTGTATAACTCAGTCTGTGTCCTTGTACCTTTATATAGACACAGAAACTCCTCAGTGACTTCTAATATCCTTATAATTTACAGTAGGGGATACATTATCTTATATACATGAGTGGTACCCAGAGTTCCCTGTATACTCAGTCTGTGTCCTTGTACCTTTATATAGACACAGACTCCTCAGTGACTTCTAATATCCTTATAATTTACAGTAGGGGATACATTATCCCTTATAATACATGAGTGGTACCCAGAGTTCCCTGTATAACTCAGTCTGTGTCCTTGTACCTTTATATGGACACAGAACTCCTCAGTGACTTCTAATATCCTTATAATTTACAGTAGGGGATACATTATCCTTATAATACATGAGTGGTACCCAGAGTTCCCTGTATAACTCAGTCTGTGTCCTTGTACCTTATATGGACACAGAACTCCTCAGTGACTTCTAATATCCTATAATTTACAGTAGGGGTACATTATCCCTATAATACATGAGTGGTACCCAGAGTTCCCTGTATAACTCAGTCTGTGTCCTTGTACCTTTATATGGACAAAGACTCCTCAGTGACTTCTAATATCCTTATAATTTACAGTAGGGGGTACATTATCCCTTATAATACATGAGTGGTACCCAGAGTTCCCTGTATAACTCAGTCTGTGTCCTTGTACCTTTATATGGACACAGACTCCCCAGTGACTTCTAATATCCTTATAATTTACAGTAGGGGTACATTATCCCTTATAATACATGAGTGGTACCCAGAGTTTCCTGTATAACTCAGTCTGTTCCTTGTACCTTATATAGACACAGAACTCCTCAGTGACTTCTAATATCCTTATAATTTACAGTAGGGGATACATATCCTTATAATACATGGTGGTACCCAGATCCCTGTATAACTCAGTCTGTTCCTTGTCCTTATATGACACAACTCCTCAGTGACTTCTAATATCCTTATAATTTACAGTAGGGGTACATTATCCCTTATAATACATGAGTGGTACCCAGAATTCCCTATATAACTCAGTCTGTGTCCTTGTACCTTTATATGGACACAGAACTCCTCAGTGACTTCTAATATCCTTATAATTTCAGTAGGGATACATTATCCCTTATATCATGAGTGTACCCAGAGTTCCCTGTATAACTCAGTCTGGTCCTTGTACCTTTTATATGACACAGAACTCCTCAGTGACTTCTAATCCTTATAATTTACAGTAGGGATACATTATCCCTTATAACATGAGTGGTACCCAGTTCCCTGTATAACTCAGTCTGAGTCCTTGTACCTTTATATAGACACAGAACTCCTCAGTGACTTAATATCCTATAATTTACAGTAGGGATACATTATCCCTTATAATACATGAGTGGTACCCAGAGTTCCCTGTATAACTCAGTCTGTGTCCTTGTACCTTTATTGGACACAGAACTCCTCAGTGACTTCTAATATCCTTATAATTTACAGTAGGGATACATTATCCCTTATAATACATGGGTGGTACCCAAGAGTTCCCTGTATAACTCTCTGTGTCCTTGTACCTTTATATGGACACAGAACTCCTCAGTGACTTCTAATATCCTTATAATTTACAGTAGGGGATACATTATCCCTTATAATACATGAGTGGTACCCAGAGTTCTCTGTATAACTCATTCTGTGTCCTTTACCTTTATATAGACACAGAACTCCTCAGTGACTTCTAATTCCTTATAATTTACAGTAGGGATACATTATCCCTTATAATACATGGTGGTACCCAGAGTTCCCTGTATAACTCAGTCTGTGTCCTTGTACCTTTATATGGACACAGAACTCCTCAGTGACTTCTAATATCCTTATATTTACAGTAGGAGATACATTATCCCTATAATACATGAGTGGTACCCAGAGTTCCCTGTATAACTCGTCTGTGTCCTTGTACCTTTATATGGACACAGAACTCCTCAGTGACTTCTAATATCCTTATATTTACAGTAGGGGATACATTATCCCTTATAATACATGGGTGGTACCCAGAGTTCCCTGTATAACTCAGTCTGTGTCCTTGTACCTTTATAGGACACAGAACTCCTCAGTGACTTCTAATATCCTTATAATTTACAGTAGGGGATACATTATCCCTATAATACATGAGTGGTACCCAGAGTTCCCTGTATAACTCAGTCTGTGTCCTTGTACCTTTATATGACACAGAACTCCTCAGTGACTTCTAATATCCTTATAATTTACAGTAGGGGTATACATTATCCCTTATAATACATGGGTGGTACCCAGAATTCCCTATATAACTCAGTCTGTGTCCTTGTACCTTTATATAGACACAGAACTCCTCAGTGACTTCTAATATCCTTATAATTTACAGTAGGATATACATTATCCTTTAATACATGGGTGGTACCCAGAATCCCCTGTATAAGGGCTAGGCCACACTATCGTGTTTGTTTTTGCATTTTTTTCATATCATTGATAATGCGGAAAATTTCACTGATTGGTCCTGCAGGCCACCGCTGTGCTGTATGTCCCCCTGTGCGTAGTGTAGACATATGCAGAGTGTACCGTAGTTATGTGGATTTGGGGAGCTCGTCCCAGAAGAGTGGAACAGAGTGGCAGCGTGGAGTGTTTTGGGCAGATCTTAAGCATTGTCAATTTTTGGGGGGCGGGGGGAATCTGGGCATTGGGAGTGTGTAGTGAGATTTTCTTGTGGTCTGGTTCCTATTTGGCCCTATATGTGTCCTGGGCCCCTATTTGGCCCTATATCTGTCCTAGGCTCCTTTTCAACCCTATATGTGTCCTGGGCCCCTATTTGGCCCTGTATCTGTCCTGGGCTCCTTTTTAACCCTATATGTGTCCTGGGCCCTATTTGTCCCTAAAAGTGTCCTGGGCCCTTTTTGTCCCTATATGTGTCCTGGGTTCTATTTGTGCTCTCACAAGTAGTGAGCTGAGTATTTGGGGGAGCCTGTCTGGGGGATTAGAGTGAGCCTGTGTGTAGGGGTATTTAAAGCCTCCTGTTTGCATGACCCCTAGAATAGACCGTTATGGTTTTGCCCTTGACCCAGCGGCTTGGTTGATTCAGTTGCTCAGTAGAGATCTGAGCATGTGTGACCCATCCAACAGCTAATCAGTAGAAATTACGGTTAGGAACGTTCCAAGGTAATGATGCATTCTGGGAAGAAGAAGGACCGTTAGAACCTGAAATGTCAGCTCACTAATGTCAACTGCAGGGAACAGCAAAGGGAATGAAATCAACTGATTTTTCAA
>JAACNH010000910.1:0-15386 GCA_019447015.1 Hymenochirus boettgeri | reverse complement strand
AAGACACAGCTCCTTTACCCCCGTTCTTCAATAAAACTGATGGAAAAAGGGGGTTTTAACCAGTGGAGTTTTAAACACAAAATGTCTAAACTGATGGGGTATCTAGTTTGGACAAGATATGCTTTTAGGGGTGCGTTATATAATGCCCTCATCCCAATCACAGTACGCGCCACTACGGTCTAACGACCCCTCTTTGCAGTTTCATGCAAGCAAGGACCGGGACAATCCACGCGGAAGAGGTAAATGTATGTATGTTCGGGGATTTCTTCTTCTGCAAAAGTTAACTATAAGCGGTTGGGGTTGGGGGAGTGCAGGCCCGTACACTACAGCAAATAATGAAAAATGGGGTGAACTGCCCTGCCCTTTAAAAAGACGTGACCCATGGACCCATCCAGAATTCATATTACAGTGCCATGTATTAATACCAGTTTATTCTCAATATTATATATATCCCTGGTACCAGCCAACCAGTTATATGTATTGATACCATAATACTTACTATTTATTGAATCCCGTAAACCAACCGAACTACAGTAATATGTATTTAATCCAGTAATTCTCAATATTATATAGTATCCACTGTACCAACCAGAACTACAGTATATGTATTATTACCAGTCATTCTCATTATATATTATCCCCGTACCTACAAACTACAGTAATATGTATTAATACCATAATTCTCAATATTATATATATCCCTGTACCAACCAGACTAAGTATATGTATTAATACCAGTAATTCTCATATTTATATAGTATCCCCAGACCAACCAGAAACTACAGTAATATTTAATTAATACCAGTAATTCTCAATTATATATCGTATCCCCCTACCCACCAGAACTACGTATATGTATTAAACCCTTTAATTCTCAATATTATATATTATCCCTGTATCAACCAGTAAACTACGTAACTATGTATTAATACCAGTATTCCCTCATATTTATATAGTATCCCTTGTACCAACCAGAAATACAGTATATGTCATTAATACGCAGTAATTCCTCATATTATCTAGTATCCCCGTACCAACCCAGAAATTACAGTATATGATAATACCGGTAATTCTTCCAATATTATATAGTATTCGCACTGTACCAACCAAATTACAGTATATGTATTAATACCAGGTAATCTCAATATTATATATATCCCTGTACAACAGAACTACAGTATATGTATAATACCAGTAATTCTCAATATTATATAGTATCCCTGTAACCAACCAGAACTACAGTATATGTATTATAAACCGTAATTCTCAATATATATAGTATCCCTGTACCAACCAGAAACTACAGGTATATGTATTAATACCAGTAATACTCCATATTATATAGTACCATCCCTGTAACCACCAAACTACAGTATATGTATTAATACCAGTAATTCTCAATATTATATAGTATCCCCCCGTACCAACCAGAACTACAGTATATGTATTAATACCAGTAATTCTCAATGATGGCATTCTGGGAAGAAGAAGGACCGTTAGAACCTGAAATTCAGCTCACTAATGTCAACTACCGGGAACAGCAAAGGGATTAAATCATCTATTTTTTTCGAAATGGGAGAGAATATGTAGAATAACTAAGAAGGCATCACAAAACTAACTGTCACAAATATTCATCATTTCCACTGAACTGCTGTCCCTTTAACTTCCTTCCCCGTCTTTAAAAGTGGAGAACGGAGGTAAGACACAGCTCCTTATATACCCCGTTCTCAATAAAACTGAATGGAAAAAGGGGGGTTTTACCAGTGGAGTTTAAACACATATGTCTAAACTGATGGGGTAATCTAGTTTTGGACAAGATATGCTTTTAGGGTGCGTTATTATATCCCTCAGCCAATCACAGACGCGGCTACGGTCTTAACACCCCTGCTTGCAGTTTCATGCAAGCAGAGGACCGGGACAGATCACCGCGGGGAAAGAGGTAATGTATGTATAGTTCGGGGGAGTTTCTTCTGCAAAAGTTACTATAAAAGCGGTTGGGTTGGGGGAGTGAGCCCTACACTCAGCAAATATGAAAAATGGGGTGAACATGCCCCTTGCCCCTTTAAAAGAACCGTGACCATGACGCCAGTCAGAATTACAGTCCATGTATTAATACCAGTTATTCTCAATATTATATAGTATCCCTGTACCAGCCAGAACAACAGTATATGTATGATAACCAGTAATCTGTAATATTAATATTGAATCCCTGTACCAACCAGAACTAACAGTATATGTATAATACCGAGTATCTCATATTATATAGTATCCCTTGTACCAACCAGAACTACAGTTATGTATTAATACCAGTAATTCTCAATATTAATATAGTAATCCCCGTACCTACCAGAACTACAGTATATGTATTATATACCAGTAATTCTCATATTATAGAGTAATCCTGTACTCAACCAGAACGTACAGTATATTGTATTAATACCATAATTACTCAATATATATAGTTATCCCCCATCGTAACCAACCAGAACGTACGTATATTTATAAATACAGTAATTCTCAATATTATATAGTAACCCCCTACCACAAACTACAGTATTGTATTAATACCTTTCAATTCTCAATATTATAATATTATCCCTTACAACCGAACTAACAGTTATTTGTTTAATACACATAATTCTCCATATTATTAGTATCCCTGTACCTAACAGAACTACAGTATATGTATTATTACCAGTATTCTATATTATATAGTCATTCCCTACCAACCATAATTACAGTAATATGTATTAATACCGGTAATTCTCAATATTTATTAGTATCCCTGTACAACCAGAATTACAGTATATTATAATACCGGTAATTCTCAATATATATAGTATCCCTGTCCAACCAGAACTAACAGTATATGTTTAATACCAGGTAATTCCTCACTTTAATATAGTATCCCTGTACCAACCAGATCTACAGTTATTTGTATTAATACCAGTTTTATCTCAATATTATATAGTATCGCCCTGACCAACCGATACTACATATATGTATTAATACCAGTAATTCTCTAAATTATATAGTATCCTGTACCAACCGACTACAGTGTATGTTATTACTAATCCAGTAATTCTCATATCATATAGTATCCCCGTACCAGCCATATCTACAGTATATGTATTAATACCGTTTTATTCTCAATATTAATATAGTATCCCTGACAGCCGTATCTACAGTATAATGTATTGATAATACCAGTATTCTCATATTATACGTATCCCTGTACCAACCAGAAACTACATTATATGTATTAATACCAGTACTATTCTCAAAATTCTATAGTATCCCTGTACCAACCAGAACTACGTACCGTATATGTATTAATACAGTAATTCTCAATATTATATGTATCCCCATACCAACCAGAGCTACAGTATATGTTTACTACTAGTATTCTCAATATTATATAGTATCCCTCCCCGTATACCAACCGAACTACTATATATGTATTAATACCAAGTACTTTTTCTCAATACTGGACCTGCAGTTAGTTGATCTTAAACAAAAAGAGTAAAAACACCATGATTTAAAATGTATTATATTTTTATTAACATTTATTTTTTTTCATATCGATAAATACAATTAATATTAATGCAATCTAATCCAAAAGACATGCAATACAAAAAAAATGCAATATTAATATATCATCTCTCAGGCTATCCAGGGCAAAACGTTTCTATAATTAATTTCATTCATCCTGGCACGCAACCATGCTCTAGGTGGATTGGAGGATGCTTTGGGATCATTGGTCCAGGTTAAAGGTCCAACGGTCTCCCAAGCCTCAGTTTGTGACGGACTGCCATCACATTTATTTCCATATTCTCCTGGTACTGAAGAGAGCATTCCTGGTACCGTTGCACACGCTTGAAGCTTCCCGTTACCTTAGAAGCACAACATCCCCAAAGCATGATGACCCCCCGCGCATGCTTCCCAGTAGGCAATGTTGTTCTTTTCTTCATAGGAGCCTGTTCTTCCTCCCCAAACATAGCGTGGTCCATGGGCCCAACCAATTCCTAATTTTGGTTCCATCAGTCCACAGAACACTTTTGTGGTTTGTTCGCACATGACTTTTTGGCAAACTGCAGTCGACTCTTCTTTTCTTTGGAGACAGCAGGGGTGCGCCTGGAGTTCTGCCATGGGGCCTTCATAATTACGCAGTGTGCGCCTATTGTCTGAGCGCAAACTTTTCATCACTAACCCCGCATCTGCCAATCTAAAGATTTGATCAGTTCCTCAGCTCACAACTGGACTTTTCTCCACTTTGTGCTTCAGGTAGCGCCGCAGTCCAAGTCAGCACTTTCTCTCTGCACGACCCATGTAGCGTTTCAACGTGCACCTTGCCTTGAATGGCCCAATGGAATGCTTCTTATGGGTCTCTTGGTATGTTTAACATCTTTCAATCTTCGGCTAGCCATTGCCTTCCTGTGAAGAGAAATCACCACTTCTCTTGTCTTCCTGGACCATTCTCTTGACTTACTATCCTGTATCTTCTCCATCCAGGTCACGGTAATATCTGTAATTTTCCATCCAGTCCAGGTCACGGTATATCTGTATTTCACCATCCGGTCACGGTATATCTGCAATATTCATCCCTCCAGGTCACGGTATATCTGTAATATTCATCCATCCAGGTCACGGTATATTCTGTAATGTCATCCATCCGGTTCACGGTATATCTTGTAATAGTCATCTCCGTCACGGTATATCTGTAATAGTCATCCCTCCAGGTCACGGTATATCTGTAATATGTCCATCCATCAGTCCGGTATATCTGTAATATCTCCCCTCCAGGGTCACGGTATATCTGTAATCAGTCATCCATCCAGGTCCAACGAATTCTGTATATTCATCCATCCAGTTCACGGTATTCTTACTTTCTCATCCATCCAGTACGATATCTGTAATCTTATCCATCCAGGTCACGGTATACTGTAATACTTCATCCATACCAGGTCACGTGTATATCTGTCATATTCATCATCAGGTCAGGTATATTCTTAAATTCATATCATCCCGGTCACGGTCTATCGGTAATATTCATCTCCCCAGGTCACGGATATATCCTGTAAATATTCACCATCCAGGTCAGGTATATACTGAAATATTCATCCATCCAGTCACGGGATATCTGTAATATTCATCCCTCCAGAGTCATGGTATATCTGTATATTCATCCACCTAGGTCCGGTAATCTTTAATATTCTCCATCCAGGTCCGGTATATCTGTACTATTCATTCCATCAGGTCATGGTATATCTGTAATATCATCCATCCAGGTCCGGTATATCTGTAATATTCATTTCATACAGGTCAGAATATCTGTAATATTCGCCATCTAGGTCACGGTACTAATCTGTAATAATTCATTCATCAAAGGTCATTGTCTATCTGTAATATTCCATCCATCTCTAGGTCATGTAATAATCTGTAAGATTCCCATCTAGGTCATGATAATCTTGTAATATCTCATCCTCAGGTCATGATATTCTGTACACTGCATTCATCCAGGTCACGGATATACTGTACTATTCATCTATACAGGTTCATGTAGATACCTGTTTGTAAAGGCCTACAAAATACTCATTCTTAACTTCTTGGACCAATGTCCTGTCCGTATTATTTGGTTTCCTGGGTTATTATATCTTTTGTATGAAAAACAGGGTGGTCCAATGAATAATCGCCCAACTCTTATGTTTTCCGATCATATTAGTTCTTTTTTCTGATCTTTTTCTGTAGCTCTGGGCGCCAGTGTAAATAGCTGTTTTCATTCAGGAATTTCTCCTTCCTCGTCCTGATTACTTCCTCTTCTGTCTTCTGGCTTTTTAATTAAATCATCATCTACTTCCTCTTCTTCCTCATATCATATGACTCATCTACTTTCCTCTTCTTCCTTGCCTATCAATTTATGACATAATCAATTTTTCTCTTCTTCTGCATATCAATTATGACATAATCCATTTTCTCCTCTTCCGGCATAATCATTATGATACATAATCAACTTTCTCCTTCTCCTCTTCCGGCATATCAATCTATGACTAATCAACTTTCTCTTCTTCCGGCATATCAATTTATGACATCATCACCTTTCTCCTCTCCAGCATATCAATTAAACAAATAATCTCTGTTTTAAGAACATAAAAACAAAAGTACGGATTATCAGATTACATAATGTTCATTCACTCTTTTCACTGTTACTAAGTGTGATATACTCAATAGATTTAAACATTGTAAATCCCACTAAATGATTCATATTACAATTGATTTTACTTACCTCCTTAGGTGTCCGTCTACTGGGGCTTTTCTTCTGGAGCTTCTGGGATCCAAATGTATAACAACTGTTTCCAACTCGGGCAGTTCATCTCTCCCTGATACAGAAGTATCTTTTTCTACTTCTCTCCTCCAGCATTTCAATTAGAAAATAATGGATGGCCCCTGTAGAAACTCACGGAAGAAATATAATTCATTGAAGTCTCATTAAGGCTGTTCCATGATGAGCTTAGTTACCTAAAAAGACAAGGGCAGAAATCCTAAATTCGCTTTTAATCTCCTGTCTACCATGGATTAGATGTATAGTTGTATTCCCATTTAGTTATTATAGTGGAACTTAATGCTTCCAGTACCCCATCCCAATCTCTGTGAGGGAATGAAATGCTAGGTCCTCAACCCTAGGAATACAGTATATCAGGGGAAAACATTATATAAACAGATCTTCATTCGTCTGTGCCCTGCCCCTTTCATTGGACAGACAAAGGTAACCTATCGAAAGATTGCCTGCCCTAAGCCCCACTTTCCTTAGGTGGACATCCCCTGGGGAGAAAGGAACGAGATCCCCAATTCTTGGGGTAAGTTTTTCTCCTGCTGTATTCCCATAGACGGGAACCCATTGTTTGTAGGTAGAATAAAAGAGTCAATCACACTATTTTATAATAACCACAGTTGGTTTCCCCTTTATGACTGCTCCCTAATAACCCTTTTAAACAAGAAACTTACCTCCAATGATTCCACAAAGGATTTTATATAGATGCCTGGGATTGATCTTCCCTCTCGATGATCATTCGCCGGGGGGTCTGCAAACACACAAAACCACATGTTATGAAAATGAACCGTATAATTGTTGAGTATAATGGTGTGTTAATGGTGATAAAAAGGAGTTCAATTCACTATAATTCGTACTGCATGTGGAACCCTGAATGGGTGGGAAGAGACGTGCGGAGGGTAAGGATTACACGTCCCGGGAAATGTGCCGCGCGGTAACAGTCCTCCCCTCTCAACAAGGTCTTTCCATCACCACCACACACCGCCTCTATCTCCAACTGCATCACCCATTCCACGGTGTTACCACTCCCCCTTTCCTTTCTGTCCTTCTCTAACCGATAGCCCATTTATTTAATTAGTCCATAACTGCCATTAATATCCGTGACGTCAGTGTTAGTACCAGAGTCTCCTGCTTTACCGTATGTTAAATGAGTGGGGGAAAGGGACAGTCCGACACGGTTGGATTCAATGATCCTCATGGTCCTAGAAACAATAAAACGAATGAGTAAAACAAGGCAAATAAAAATAAATCTATCTCATAATAACCCTTCTTTCTATAATAAACCTAAAGATAAACCAATCAGATTAGGCTTTTCTAATTCTATATATTTATTGGTTCACTCCATAAATAAATTGTAATTTTATAAATAGGGTCTAATTTCTAGCCAACGCCTTTCAAAAATGTTTCCCCCCCAAAAAGAACAATCTTTTACATATTTTCTATTGGGAATAATCTCGGAATTAAACCTTTGCCTTACACGCAGTTTCCAATGCTCTATTTGGAGAACAAATTTAAAACTTTACCTATTTTTTTTTTCTGGTATAAGAGAATAAAATCTCTTGACTAAAGCTGGCGCTTGTCCAAAACTCTGGTTGTTGTCTGTGCCAGTCATCTGCTCAAACAAACAAGCAATGAAGTAACAGGCCAGGATTATTATGGATGTCCAATCATTGATGGTGGATGTCACATCATGTGGACATACACATTCTGGCCAAAACCAGCAATGAGTACAGGCAGGATTATTTATGGATGTCCCAGTCATTTGAATGTGGACTTCACGTTTCAATGGCGATAATTTACAAAAAAAAAAACAAAAAATATATATAGATATAGATCAAACCTATATAATAAACCATATATCTAAAACAATCAGACGAAAACTTTCTAATTCTAATAATTTCATTGGTTTTACTCCAGCAATACATTTATTTTATTGCAATAGGTTTCCTCTGTAGTTCGGTGCTGCTTGTGTATTCCCAAGTATAGGGATCCGGACCGCAGATCGAACCACAAGACACCACAGGACTTGTGTAAAATAACTTTAGTTCATGGTGACCTCAGATAGACCAGTGGTGTATATATCACCAGCGCAACATAGCGTTTTCTATGGGGCCCGGAGCGAGGGCCCCAGCTATGCCAGTGCAGTGTCATTAAATCATTATTCCACTATATGTTAGGTAACTTTTCTGCCCATTCCCAAGCCCCATTGTTCTTACAACAAACGCCGGCGAGTTTCCTCACCCGAGCGATGGTTTTAGACTGCACGCTGGCGGTCCACCCCGGCGATGTTTAACGGCGCGCATGGCGGTCACACAAAACCGATCATGGTTTAGACAGCGCGCATGGCGGTCCACCGAGCGATTCGTTTAGACGGCGCCATGGCGGGTCACACCAGCGAGCGCTGGTTTAGACGGCGCGCATGGCGGTCACATACCGACGATGTTTTAGACGCTCGCATGGCCGGTTCAACACCGAGCGAGTGGGTTGGAAGGTGCTCATGGCAGTCACACCGAGTGATGGTTTGACGCGCGCATGGCTTCCAACCGAGTATGGTTTAAGACGCCGCAGCATGGCTGGAATACGTTTAGAGCCCGCAACAGAAGAGTGAGTGGCGAGACGCGTTTTGGGGCGCAGGAGATCCAATCACCAGCTCCCCTCAGCCCAAGGAGTCAGGACTCAGGAGCAGAGAACAGCAGCACAGATTGATTGACATTACCAGGAGGTAATAGACAGTGGTTGGCAAGCACGGAACTTCACATGATGAACAAGGTTGGTTGGGGTGATACTGGCATAAGAACAACAGTTTTTACTGACAGTTGAGCAAAATATAAAATATACTGGAAGTGTTGGGTTGGGGGAATTGGAAACAATTTATAGCTCATGGGGGGAGGGGCTGTTCTAGAGAAATATAATATAATAAATAAATGGAACAATACACATGGTTAAACGTACAGATTAATATCTGAATGGTTGGAAGCAAGTTTATTATTCAAGTGGGTCATATGAACAAAGTAACACTGTTCCCCCTAACTATAATATAAGGATAATCAAAAGAAGTCACATTCATAATCTGTATGGACACATCGCTCCTCAGTGACTTCTAATATCATTGAAAAGTTTCAGTAGGGGCTACATTATCCCTTAATAATACAGGTGGTACCCAGAGTTCCCTGTATAACTCAGGTCTGTGTCCTGTGTAACCTTTTATAGACACCAGAACCCTCAGTGACTTCTAATATCCTTAGAATTTACAGTAGGGGAACATACCCTTATAATACATGAGTTGGTACCAGAGATTCCCTGTAGAACTCAGTCCTGTGTCCTTGTACACTTTATATAACACATAACTCCTAGTGACTTCTAATATCCCTTGATAATTTAAATAGGGGATCATTTCCCTTTAATACATGAGTGTGTCCCAGAATTCCCTGTATATCAGTCATACTCAGTCTGTGTCCTTGTACCTTTATATAGACACAGAACTCCTCAGTGACTTTAATACCTGTATAATTTACAGAGGGGATACATTATCGCTTATAATGCCTGGGTGGTACCCAGATTTCCTTTATAACTCAGTAGTGTGTCCTTGACCTTTATAATAGACACAGAACTCCTCATTGACTTCTAATATCCTTATAATTTACAGTAGGGATACATTATCCCATTATAATACATGGGTGGTACCCAGATTCCCTGTATACTCAGTCCTGTGTCCTTTACCTTTATACTGACACAGAACTCCTCAGTGACTTCTAATATCCTTATAATTTACAGTAGGAGGATACATTATCCTATATAATCATGAGTGGTACCAGATTTCTCATGTATAACTCATTCTGTGCTCCTTGTACCTTTATATAGACCACGAACTCCTCAGTGACTTCTAATATCCCTTTAATTTACGAGGAAGGATACATTATCCCTTATAATCATGAGGGGTACCCCTAGTTCTCTGTACTAACTCTGTCTGTGTCCTTGCTACCTTTTATATAGACGCTCCAGACTCCTCAGTGACTTGCTAATCCTTATAATTTACAGTAGGGAACTTAATCTTATAATACTGTGGTGGTTACCGCAGAAGTTCCCTGTATTAATTCAGTCTGGTCCTTGTACCTTTATAGACACAGACTCCTCTTGACTTCTATATATCTATAATTTAACAGTGGAGTACTTATCCCTTATAATACAGAGGTGGTAACCCCGAGATTCCCTGTATAAACTCGAGTCTGTTCCTTTACCTGATATACGACACAGAACTCCTCAGTGCTTCTATATCCTATAATTACAGTAGGGGATACATTATCCCTTATAATCATCGGGTGGTACCGCAGTTCCCTGTATACTCAGTCTGTTCCTTGTACCTTATATAGACACAGAACTCCTCAGTGACGTTCGTAATGTCCTTATAAATTACAGTCAGAGGGGATGACATTATCCCTTATAATACAGGGTGTACCCAGAAGTTCCCTGTATACTCAGTCTGGTTGTCCTTGTACCTTTTATATGACCCAGAAACTCCCCAGTGACTTCTAATATCCTTATAATTTACAGTATGGGGATACATTATCCCTTATATACTGGGTGGTACCCAGATATTCCCTGTATAACTCAGTCCTGTGTCCTTGTACCTTTATATAGACACTAGAACTCCTCATTGACTTCCTAATATCCTTATAATTTTTTTTTACCAAGTAGGGATACCTATCCCTTAATAATCATGAGTGGTAACCCAGAGTGCCCTGTAAACTCAGTCCTGTGTCCTTGTACCTTTATAGGGAACAGAACTCCTCAGTGACTTCTAAATCCTTATAATTTACAGTAGGTGACTACATTATCCTTATAATACATGAGGTGGTACCCAGAGTTTCCCTGTATAACTCATCTGTGTCCTTGTAACCTTATATTGACACAGAACTCTCAATGACATTCGAATATCCGTATAATTTACAGTAGGGAGGTACATTATCCCGTATAATACTTATGAGTGGTACCCAGAGTTCCCTGTATAACTCGAGTCTGTTCCTTGTACCTTTATTGGACACAAGACTCTCAGTGACTTTCTAATATCCTTATAATTTTACAGTAGGAGGGGTACATTATCCCTTATAAACATGAGTGGTACCCAGGTTCCCTGTATAACCTCAGTCTGTGTCCTTTGTACTTTATATAGACACAGAACCCTCATTGACTTCTAATATCCTTATAACATTTTTTTTAACAGTAGGGTACATTATCCCTTATTAAGTACTGAGTGTACCCCAGAGTTCCCTGTATAACTCAGGTCTGTGTCCTTGTACCTGTATATGACACATGAACTCCTCAGTGACTCTAATATCCTTATAATTTACAGAGGAGGATCATTCCCTTATAATGCACAGGTGGTACCCGATATCCCTGTATAGACTCAGTCTGTTTCCTTGTACCTTGTATATGGACACCAACTCCCTCCTTTGACTTCTAATATCTTAATTTACAAGTAGGGGATACATTATCCCTTATAATACATGTGGACCCAGAATTCCCTATATAACATCAGTCTGTGTCCTTGTACTTTATATGGACACAGATCCTCAGTGACTTCTAATATTCCCCTATAATTTTCAGTGGGATACATTACCCTTATAATCATGTGTGTATCCCAGAGTTCCCATGATAACTCAGTCTGTAGTCCTGTACCTTTTATAGACACAGAACTCCTCAGTGACTTCTAATCTCCTTATAATGTACAGTAGGGTACATTATCCCTTATAGACATGAGTGGTACCCGATTTCCCTGTATAACTCAGTCTGGCCTTGTACCTTTTATATAGACACAGAACTCCTCAGTGCTCATAAATCCTTATAATTTACAGTAGTGGGATACATTATCCCTTATAATACACTGGGTGGTACCCAGAGTCCCTGTATAAAACCCAGTCTTGGTCCTTGTACCTTTATCTGACACAGACCTCCCTCAGTACTTCTACATATCCTTATCATTTACAGTAGGTACATTATCCCTTATAATACTGGTGGGTACCCAGAGTTCCCTGTATAACCTCCGTCTGTGTCCGTTGTACCTTTAATGAGCACAAACTCCGTCATGACTTCTAATATTCCCTTATAATTTCAGTAGGGATACATTATCCTCTTATAATACATGAGTGTACCCAGATATCCCCTGTATAAGGCTAGGCCACACTATCGTGTTTGTTTGTTTTGCATTTTTTTTTTCCTATCATTGATAATGCGGAAATTTCACTGATTGGGTCCTGCAGGCCACCGCTGTGCTGTCATGTCCCCCTGTGCGTATGTAAGTGACATATGGGCGATTACCGTAGTTATGTGATTTGGGGAGCTCGCCCAAAGTGGACATAGTGGCAGCGTGAGTGTTTTGGCCGATCTTAAGCATTGTCAATTTTTGGGGGGCGGGGATCCTGGGCATGGGGAGTTTGTGCTGAGATTTTCTTGTGGTCTGGTTCCTATTGTGGCCTATACTGTGTCCCTGAGGCTCCTTTTTAACCCTAAATGTTCTTTAAAAGCCCTCCTTTTTGCATGACCCCCTAGAAGAGACCGTTATGGTTTTTGCCCTTGACCCAGCGGCTTGGGTGTGATTCAGTTGCTCAGTAGAGATCTGATCATGTTGTGACACCCATTCCACAGCCAATTCATTAAAATTAACGGTTAGGAACGTTCCAAGTAATGATGCATTCCCTGGGAAGAAGAAGGACCGTTAGAAACCTGAATGTCATCTCCCTAATGTCACTACAGGGAACAGCAAAGGGATTAAATCACTCTAATTTCGAATGGGGAAGAGAATAATGGTAGAATAACTAAGAATGCCATCATCACACAAACTACCAATGTACCAAATATTGGATCATTTCCACTGAATTGTCCCTTTAACTTCCTTCCCGGCTCTTTAAGTGGAGAACGGAAGGTAAGACACGCTTCCCTTTACTCCCGTTCTTCAATACACTGAATGGAAAAAGGGGGGTTTTTACCAGTGAGTTTAAAAACACATAGTCCTAAACTGATGGGTGGTCATCTAGTTTTTGGACAAGAATATGCTTTTAGGTGGTTCTTAATGCTCTTCATCCAATCACAGACTCTGCTACCGTCTTACCCCTGCTTGCAGTTTCATGCAAGCAGAGGACGGGACAGATCACACTCGCGGAAGAGGTACTTATTGATGTTCGGGGGAGTTTCTTCTGCAAAATTTTACTATGGCGGGTGGGGTGGGGGAGTGAGCCCTACACTACAGCAATAATGAAAAATGGGGAACATCCCTTCGCCCTTTAACAAGAGAACCGTGACCATGACGCAGTCAGAATTACGGTCATGTATTAATACCAAGTTATTCTCAATCTCATTTATTAGTAAGCCCTGTACAGCCAGAACACATTACTAGTATGGGGGTATTGATACGGCATAATGACTTAAAATATTATATTGAATCCCTGTACCAAACAGAACTACAGTATATGTATTAATCCAGTCTTCTCAATTTTACTTAGTATCCCTGTACCCCCAGAACTACAGTCTATGTATTAAACCATAATTCTCAAATTTTCTATATAATCGCTGTACCAACCAGAACTACAGTATATGTCTTAATACCATAATTCTCAAAATATATAGTAAATCCCCTGTAACAACCAGACTACAGTATATTGTATTATACCAGTAATTTCTCAATATTATATAATTCATCCCTGTACAACCCAACACAGTATAATGTCTTAATCCGCATATTCTCAATATTATAATAGTACCCCCTACCAACCAGAACTACAGTATATGCATTAATACCAGTAATTCTCAATATTATACTATTATCCCTGTACACCAACCAGAACTCAGTTCTGTATTATCCCAATAATTCTCATATTCATATAGTACCCCCTACCTACCAGAACTAACAGTATTTGTAGTTCTACCAGTAAATTCCTTAGGGTGCGTTATTATATGCCTCTCAGCCAATCACAGACGCGGCTACGGTCTTAACCCCTGCTTGCAGTTTCATGCAAGCAGAGGACCGGGACAGATCACCGCGGGGAAAGAGGTAATGTATGTATAGTTCGGGGGAGTTTCTGCAAAAGTTACTATAGCGGTTGGGGTTGGGGGAGTGAGCCCTACACTACAGCAAATAATGAAAAATGGGGTGAACTGCCTTGCCCTTTAAAAGAGAACGTGACCATGACCCAGTCCAGAACAATTACAGTCCATGTATTAATACCATTATTCTCAATATTATATATATCCCTGTACCAGCCAACACAACAGTATATGTATTGATACCAGTAATACTTAATATTTATTGAATCCCTGTACCAACCAGAACTACAGTATGTATTTAATACCAGTAATTCTCAATATTATATAGTATCCCTGTACCAACCAGAACTACAGTATATGTATTAATACCAGTAATTCCATATATATAGTATCCCCGTACCTACCATAACTACAGTAAATGTATTAATACCAGTAATTCTCAATATTATATAGTATCCCTGTACCAACCAGACTAAAAGTATATGTATTAATACCATTAAGTCTCAATATTATATAGTATCCCCATACCAACCAGAACTACAGTATATGCATGAATACCAGTAATTCTCAATATTAAATAGTATCCCTGTACCAACCAGAACTACAGTATATGTATTAATACCAGTAATTCTCAATATTATATAGTATCCCCGTACCAACCAGAACTACAGTATATGTATTAATACCAGTAATTCTCAATATTATATAGTATCCCTGTACCAACCAGAACTACAGTATATGTATTAATACCGGTAATTCTCAATATTATATAGTATCCCCGTACTAACCAGAACTACAGTATATGTATTAATACCAGTAATTCTCAATATTAAATATTCATTCATCCAGGTCACGGTATATCTGTAATATTCATTCATCCAGGTCACGGTATATCTGTAATATTCATTCATCCAGGTCACGGTATATCTGTAATATTCATTCATCTAGGTCATGGTATATCTGAAATATTCATCCATCCAGGTCACGGTATATCTGTAATATTCATCCATCCAGGTCATGG